>JXPH01021694.1:4941-16029 GCA_001014845.1 Mochlonyx cinctipes
GTTAGTTTATTCCAAGTGTCATAATAAAATTATTTTGACATAAAAATTGGATTTTTTTGAAAATAATTGGTTGGTAGTTTTGAATTTTGGAAGTGAGCTAATTTAAGACGAATAAAATTTTTATTGCCTTGGCGTCTAGAACAAAACACGGAATATACCCACTCCATTAGTTTATTCCTCCAAGGTATGCCCTCTCATTTTACATGAAAAGAATTTTTTTTTTTTTATTTTACCCAATAGATGCAATGACTTATTCAAGATTTCCTTTCGTATCTTGTTTGCGCCATTTGCAATTTGCACTGATCCTTAAAAAACTATCATCATTGAAAATTTCATAATATTTTTATTCTAAAAGTGTAAATCAGCTGAAATTGTATGAGGATAATGAACTGAAAGCCTACCCAGGTGAATTTAGATTTTGTGGCTCTTAAGGTATACAAAATAATTATACAGGTTGGTCTTCATTATATTTTGAACTAACATATCAAAACTATCATATTGCACAAAGAGATGGCGCTTTTTATAATTTCCATCAACTTTATTCACCTAAGGGATAGGATACAATAGTGGCACCTTGTGATATAATGATGGACCCCCGGGAAAAATCATTTACCGTGAATATTTTTTCAAAACTTTTGATTCTATTCCTTAGAGCTCTTAGTTAGCTAACGAATAAATTTTTAAGGGGTCCAATATTAAAATCAGGAGGTGCCACTATTGTCTCTTATCCCCTAGAACTTTAATAAAATTATGCATTAGTTACTTAAGCAGTAGAATCTTTGATATTATTATTTTTTAAACTGTATATAACCGTCTACACTGCCCTCTGAGTGAGAATCGACAAAAACATTTTGGGCCAAATAACCAACAAACAATATTATGAAAAAGAAAACATGAAAATTGCTACACAGAAAAAAGCTTTGCGTTATCACAAATTAAGCATTAACTTATAATCAGACTCCCAGAAAAATATTAAATGAAAATCCTTTTGAATAGGTTTTTCTACGAAACAAAAAAAAACATTAACCTAAAAAGAGTATGAAAATGAAAATAACATGAAAAGCGCTAAAAAGGAAATTAAATTTAGATTTTTTTTTTTTTGATATGATGAGATTATAAAATAACGTGTACATAAATTAAAACCAAAATTAAGATAAAATTAAATTAAAATGATAACACTTATATGTATCTTTCCTATACATTTTGGTGTTTGGTGATGATTTTATTTCTGGCTCGGTAGCTAGAGATGTTTTTGGTAGGGGAGCGAGCTGTTTGTAGAAGAAACGGAGAAAGATTTTAAATAAATTTTCAGTACAATTTTGTGTTATTTTATGTTTATGTTTATGTTATGTTATGTTTGTGCATACGTACATGAGATGAGTAGAGTTTAGGGGAGAATTTCGTGGCTGTGTTGTTGAATTTAGGTGGCACATGCAAAGATTTGCTACAGAGTATGTTCTGATAAATAAATAAATAAATAAATAAATCGTACATTCTCCTTATTCTCGATAAACATATCTTTGAGAAGAAATCTTTTGAATCTCTTGAAAAATATTGTTCAAATTTACGATAAAATTTTGAATAGTACTTGAACATGCTTCGAGCTAAAATTTGAGTAAAGTTTATTTGCAAAATAAAATTTTGTGACAGTCGTTGCTCTGAAGCAAAATTCTCGGAAATCATTGGCTGTAGGATAAACTAGTTAAGGGATTCTCACTTGTAAACTCATAATTTGGTAAATCGATAGCTTCAAAGTATTATACATCCTGGAAAACGATAGTCCTGGAAAATGATAGTTCTGGAAAACGATAGTTTTGGTTAGCGATGGTTCTGACGAATGATAGTTCTGAAGAACGATTGTTTTGCAGAACGACAGTTCTGGAAAACCATAGTTCGGGAGAACCATAGTTTTGGAAAATGATAGTTCTGGAGCTCGATAGTTCTGGAGAACGATAGTACGGGGCAACAATAGTCATGTAGACCGATAGTTCTGGAGAACGATAGTTCTGGAGAATGATAGTTCTGGAAAACGTTAGTTCTGGAGGACAATAGTTCTAGAGAACAACAGTTCCCGAGAACGATAGCTCTGGAGAACGATAGTTCTGAAGAACGATACTTCTGTAAATCGATTGTTCTGGTGAACAATACTCCTGGAGAAAGATAGTTCTGGAGGACGACAGCTCTGGAGAACGATACTTCTCGAGAGCGATAGTTCTCGATAACGATAGTTCTGGAGGACGATAGTACAGGGCACCAATAGTTCTGTAGACCGATAGTTCTGCTGAACGATACTTCTGGAGTATGCCATTTCTGGAGAACGATAATTCTGAAGAACGATAATTCTGGAGAACGATAGTTTTGTACAACGATAGTTCTATAAAATGCTAGTTCTGTAGAACAATAGTTCTAAATAGGAGTTGGGGCAAGAATGTCTTGCGAAAAGGTAAGCATTATACTTATAGTAATATTTTGGATTTTTCACAGAATAATTGAGATATCGAGCTGAAATTTATTCCATGTTCAGTACACATACTACACATGTTACNAATTTCACATTTTTCACAGAATAATTGAGATATCGAGCTNTTCAGTACACATACTACACATGTTACATTTAAGAACGGAATTTGATCTCGTTTGTATGAGCGCCGTGAGCACGTTTGCAGCGGTCGATTCTTTAGAGCCAATTTTCAACCACTCTTTCACACATATCGGAAGAAACGTTGGCAATTTCACGTTCAATATTGTTCCTGAGCTCCTCTAACGTTGTTGGCTTGTTGACATACACCAATGACTTACCGTAGCCCGTAAAAAACTCAAGGGCGTTAAAACGATGGTGGCCATTCGACTGGACCTTTTCTAGAAATTACACAATTACCGAAGTTTCTCTTCAATAGACCAATTGTTTGACCAACTGTGTGGCATGTGGCACCATCTTGTTGAAACCACATATTACTGATATCAAGTTCATCCAATTTTGGCCAAAAATAGTCTTCCAACAGTGCTCGTTAGTAAGCTCCATTGAATGTAACTCGGAATTCAATCTCATCGACGAAAATCAACGGTCCAATCACACCCACTCACGGCATGAGATCCACATCACACGCTGAATTTTTGTGGATGCAATGGAGTCTATTCAAGCACGTGTGGGTTGTTTGCTGTCCAATAATGCATATTTATCTTGTTGAATAAGCCATTAAGCCAAAAATGAACTTTATCGCTGAAGATAATTTTTCGACGAAATTCATGATTTTCTTCAAAATTTGCAGAGCTCAATCGGAGAAGTTTCTGAAGTTTTCAACTTCACCATGATAAAATTGTAAACCTTGAGTGACGTTTTCACCTTGACAGATCATAAAAATATTAAGAGTGTACGAACGCACTTAAAATACAAAATGGTTATGTCCCTATTCCCCTTAACCCCGTTCTGATTCCCTTACATACGAGGGTTGATCAATAAGTACCCGAGTTAGGAATAAAGAGGCAAGTTTTCACAATTTTTTTTCAGCGTAATCTCCTTTTAGTTCAATACACTTTTCCCAACGTTTCTGCCATTTTTTTAACCCCTCCAATAAATACGATTTGTCAAACTCTTAAAATACGCTTCTGTCTCGACGATAACCTCCTCGTTTGTGCTGATTTTTTTTTCTCCCGAGCCACGTTTTCATGTTAGGAAACAGAAAAAAGTCGCAGGGAGCCAAGTCGGGTGAGAACGGTGGGTGCGGCAGCAATTCGCATAGTGTATTATCGTGACTTTTTTCTTAGCCAAATGGGGCCGTGTCTCCTTCAATTTTGTATCGAATTGGTCCAATAATTCACTGTAGTACTGCTCCATGATCGTTCTTCCTTTCTGCAAAAAGTCCATGAGGATTATTCTCTTGCAATCCCAAAAAAATCGTGGCCATATCCTTTCCGGCTGATAAGGACATCTTTGGATTCTTCGGAGCAGATTCACACAATATATTGTTTTGACAGTCGCTTGATCTCTGGCATATAGTAATGGATCCAAGTTTCATCAACGGTGNTGATAAGGACATCTTTGGCTTCTTCGGAGCAGATTCACACCAAAAAATACATTGTTTTGACAGTCGCTTGGTCTCTGGCGTNTTGCGAATTTAGCTTACAGAGCTTCAAACACTGCTTCGACATTGACAGCCGTATCCGCTTGTTGTCCACCGTAAGCAGTCATGGCACCTATCGGGCTGACACCTTGCTCATGCTTAACTTATCGTGTAAAATACTAATAGCCATTCCGTAAGAGATGCCTATGGCCTCTGCTACTTCGCGCACTTTCGTTCAGCGATCATAAAGAATCATGTCGTGGATCTGTTCAATGATTTCCTAGGTAACTACGTCTGCCGGGTGGCCTGGGCTGGGCGTTTCTCGTCAAAAACAGATGTATGACCACGTTTAAGTTCGGTGAATCAATATCTTACGGTTGTCTTACATGGTGAAGGGTCCCCATAGACAGCATCCAATTTCGTTATTATTTCTTCGCATGTTCTTCCATCCAAAAATAAAAATCAAATTACGGATAGATATTGTTCTATTTNTCCACAAATAAAAATCGAATTCCGGATCTTTTTTTTTTCATTTTATCGAGAAACACGAAACACGTATGATACAACTGGCTGCCAAATAAAAACTAACCTATGAATCAGTCTGTGACAGTTACTTGGTCATGTGACAGGTACTAGACAGTAATGCCAACTTCACCCAGCAACGTCACCTATCCTTAAACACGGATACTTATTGATCAATTGATCGATACTCGTAAATGATAAATTTTAACGATTGAGACAAATTCAAAGCAATATCAATCTTGATAACTAAACCTCTCTCTCTCTCTTTCCTTCAATATTCATTGTTTCAAGATGGTGTAAGAGGGAAAGCAGTGAGCTATCATCATCAACCTTTGTTCAGACCTCCTTATTTTTTTTTTCCAGGTTCAAAACTGTAGCTTTAAAAATATATTTCTTAATTAAAATATAAAGTGTGTCACCAAAATCCAGAAAAAATACGGTATCACGTAATAAAATTTTCATTTAGAAACCCAAATTACTCCAAAAGAGATACTCATTAATTAGAGAATGAAACTAAAAGCAAACTTGTGTACCAAAGTTCATGCAGCTCTGCCACCCAAATCCATCAACAAACAAACAAACGCCAAAAAATTACGCCATACCTTCAGCATTGAGCTGCTGTCACCCCATAAGCAAAGGCACTCACTCTGTCTCTTTGTTCCATTTTCCATTCCATTCCATTCCAACAAGAGTACAATAAATCTTGAGAAGATTAATTTGTCTGTATACAAATTGACTATAAAGATTCTAAAAAAAATGTAATTTTTCATTTGAATTTTATAAGAAGAAAAAAGCTGTAAAAAGTACTGTAAATATACTGTAAAAATACACTGTATCATTGTTCATAAGAAGCTGCAAATAAGATTACGAAATAAGATTCTGTAAATAAAAGATTATCAAATAAAATGAAAGAAATATACAAGAAATTAAAAGAGAAAATAGAACGGAGCTTTTTATTATCTTAGCACATGAAACACCATGCGTTTACACGAATAACGAAAATATAAAATTTTTACCATAACACGGGTTTAGAGGAGGTAGTGGGTGCAGGATTCATATTTTGGGTGGATTACAGTGGGTAAATTTTCCAGACACATTGTTGAATCATTAATTTTCGTTACCTTTTCTTAGAATTTGTCTGAGATCAGACGGGGATTTCAGACTACATGCTGCGGCTGATTTATGGTTTGGGAAGTGGGTATAAAAGAGGGGGGAGGAACAAGGATGCGAGCAACAAGTGAATATTTATGACTTACGAATGTGTGATAAAAAAGATTATTATTAAAGATTATCTTTCATGTATATGATTTTTTCCTCTTATGGGAAATTTGTTTGAAGCGATTGAGGATTGAGCTAGATTTATGGGAATTTGTAACGTGATGTAGGTTCGTTTAAATTTTGATTTAGGTAGACTGAAAAAGATGTGTAAGTACTTTTTGACTTATCGCTGTTTTTATAGTGATTCCTTTTGAAAGGTAAGTGTGTAATAGTTAAATTTATTAAATAGTATTTCAACGGGACTACAAAAGTTTTAACAAGTTTTAAAAGTCTAAAAGTTCCTCGTGACTTGCTCTTGATTGCTCATATTGTAGCTACACATACCTAAAACGACAAGAAACAGCCTTGCTTAACACCCGAAAATGTCAGGCAAGGGTTCAGGCAAGTTGATTGGCGTTGCATCGTGCACCACTCTACATCTGAAACCTTCATACCTCTTGCGCCTCAAGGATATGATTTTATTGGGTGGAACAAAGTTTATCAATTCAGTGCAGCCCATATGGTAATCAAATGCTTTAATTATACCTATTCAGGACAAAGTAGTTTGTCTATCATCTCTAGGCTCTACTATACAATCCAGAGTTATCCTAAAATACTTTCACAAAGAATCTTAATAAGGTGTTTTTGAAACGAGGCTCATATCAGTTTGTAATGATATTATCAACTCCAGCTGCTTTGCCATTCTTTAAAGTTCGGATGGAGGGTTTTAGGAGGAGGTTCTATGTTTCTCAATAAAATAAGACGAGTTTGTTATCGTTATTGAGCCAAATCAGGCCACGGAATCTGGGGGCCCCCATACAAACTCAACAGAATTTTCAAGAAATCTTGAGTTCTAATGATCGAAATGAGCTCAAATGTGGAATATAATCTTAAGGTAAGTACCCGAGAACAGTTCCTAAAAAAATTTGACCCTGGGACATCGGGATCTGAAGGCCTCTGTGTATTAGGAACTTTCAGAATTCTTTAGTTCTAGTGATCGGAATGAGCTCAAATTTGGAATATAAGCTTATGGCAAGAGCTAATTTTGGGATAATATTATCCATTCCTGCTGCTTCCGATTACCAGTCTTTCTTGGATAACTCTGTAAATACTGTCCTGATCCTCTTCAAAATTTGCATATATTACCATTGCNCATAACTTCAAATTTGGAATGTAAGCTTTTGGTAAGTGTCCAAGAANAGCTAATTTTGGGATAATATTATCCATTCCTGCTGCTTCCGATTACCAGTCTTTCTTGGATAACTCTGTAAATACTGTCCTGATCCTCTTCAAAATTTGCATATATTACCATTGCCGAAGCCTAAATTCAGCACCTATCACAAAATATAAAATAAATATGAAAGAAAAGCAACATACCTAATCCACTTTCTGATTTCTTACATTTTTATCTTTGTAAACAGACCTATTCTAATCGCTGGCGCTCACTTCTGCAAGTTGGAGTCCATCCTTTTGCAGGTTTAACACTTCTGCAAACTATTCACTCAACGAAGGTCAATAGCGCCCTGTTCTTATATACTGGAACGAAAAGAAAACTGGTTTCCGAGAGCAAAATCTGGTCCCTCAGAGGCCATAACTCTAACAACTACAAATGTATAATTTTGTCAAATTGATTTCAATATAAAATTCAATAAAAATTACAGCAACTAAAATTTGTACACTTGGGGACATCCAGCAAAAGAAACATAAGTCCGTGGAACCTGTAAAATTTCAAATGGCCATAACTTTTAATTTTTTTTCAATTTCCGATTTTGATCAGCGCAGTTTCTTGATCCCTGAAGATTACAGAACAAGACCAATCGATCGTTTTAGTGACAATTTTGTTGAAACTAAATTTGTGGAAAAAGAACCGTATACGGATTGTATCCAAAAATTTCTTTGTGATATTATCCCACCGATTCTGCCTATTGTACCAATACATTCAACTATTTCATCCTGTCATTTTCAATTTCCCATTACACTCTCTTGTCCATGTAAAAGAAAATAAAAAATATTGCTTTCGGTACATCACTATGCCAAGCTCTTCTTAAAATTCAAAAATCAAAAATTCCCTTCTTGTACTGTTATTTTGTTCCACAGATTATTTTTGCAGAGTTTTTTCAAAAAAGGGTCTTTTCTGCATCTCTTTTGAGTGGTGGCACCGACGAAGACCTTCAAAGCCGCATCAACACTGCGAGAAGAAGATTTTATGCACATAACAACACTTGTCGCTTACATCTCATATCGAAAAACAACAAGCTTCAATTATACCGAAGCCTTGTACTTTCTACATTGCTGTATGCGTCCGAGGCTTGGAATAGAACTGAATCAGTCACCAAGAAAACTCGGACATTTGTCAATCGAAGTCTGTGGCAAATCCTTCAGATAAAAAGACCTTGAACGAATACTAACATTGAATAATATAAGCAAAGTGGTATGAATGGTATGGAGATAGAATTCAGGCTACGTAAACTTGGATGGATCAGCTACGTGCTACAAAAGGGTCCAACGGAACCCAAATCAGTAGCAAAATAAGCTTTGGCGTTCTGCCTTTGGGAAGGAACTCGATCCTGAGGCAGACCATACCAAACTTGGCACCGTTCGGTTCAGTTAGAGTGATGAATTGGGTGACATTATAGCAAACGAGAATCTAATGAAATGAAACAGCATTATTGACCGGCTGTGCCACACAAAGGGCCATAGGTCTTAATTAAGAGAGAGAGTTTTTAAAACCATATAAGGCAAAACACTCTATAAAAATCTATCCCTTTTCATTAAAATTATCTTTTTTGGGTCCCTTGAAAGTTGCTTGTATAGAACTTTCACCCGTACTTCATTTTGCGCTAATACATACATATGTGATCTATTTAGTTATGGTTATGTGAGTCTGAAGACATCCAGGTAACCTGAGTTTATTCAATGTCTAACTACCGTTCTTGTTTATTTGTCCAAAATTATGTTTGTCCATTTCATACTCAATAGACACGTTAATCACTATCAACTTTTGCACTGAAATCACCCATCACTACTTTTGGAGTATCGGTGTATCGGTGTATTGACACCTATCCTCACCAACATGACACCTCGTTGATTAAGTTGTAGCGTATCTAGCATCACGGATACGTCTGTGTACGAGGCTACCAGCACATATTGATGAATATCATTTTCATTGGGCATACCTGACCATAACATCAGGTAGCCTTTAGTAATCGTCAGTTAAGCGGACTTCACTCATACCCATTAGTTCAAGATTCAATTTCTCTAATATGTTGCTTGCTTGTGATTTACCTATGAACTGTCCAGTCCATGTATCAAATTGAAACCTATTACGTTTGCCAAGGTCGTCATCGAATATCTGGACTAGTTTTTTTAACCATCTAAGACTATTCAAATCCCATAAACAGTAGAGAATTGGCCCAAAGTTGCAAAAATTTGAGTGTGAGTCTAACGCCTAAAACGTCTAAAATATCTAAAAAGTCTTGATGCTCAAAAAAGTATCCTAAATCGTCTACAGAAAAATCCATAGAATCACTTTCAAAGTAAATTCGGCAAAAAAAATATATAAGAAAGCATTTCCTAATCCCAAAAAATAATCTTCGAAGCCATTTTCAGATTAAAGATCAAAAAGTTGAATGTCTTGTTGATTTGAAGTTAATTCAAGCGTTTTAATATTTTCCCATTTTCATCTTTTAAAAAACTTAAACCCTAAACGATTATCCCCGGCATTTATCAGCATCAGTATGGAGGGCAAAATTATTATCATCGCAATATTTGGCTCCACTTCCTCCCACCAAGTCTGTGTTTTTTTTTCGGATTCCAAATATTGAGATTGAGAAGGGTGATGTGGATGATGATGCTGTTGTTTTGGATGGATTTCAAAGGGAAAACTTTATGATGATAACAATTTTCCTGACGACAGAGTCAACTCAAATTTTTATTTCTTATTTTCATATTTTTATGAACGAAAAATAAACTTTGTTGGCGTAAGTTTCATATATAATAAAAGCACTCTTGCCACTCTTGTAGAGTATAAGGGATACATACATGCAATAAAAAAGTTTGATTTTAGTCGGTTTTCGGTTTGGTGCACGTCCTCATGCACATAATACGAGGCGAAAAGTATCAACAACAAAATGTACATGGGTTGTAACATAAACGAGGTTTTGTGGGTGTTTAGGCAGGTGTTAGGAAGTTGGATTCGATGTTGGGGTGATTAAAATTGTATGCCAAGCCAATATTGATAAAATGTTTTTCTCCATACATGATTTTCAAGTTTCTGCCCTAGTTTAAAATGTTGTGAAAATTTTTTAATTTTTAATTTAGGATAGTTTTTACAAATTTTAGTTTCAGAAATAGTTAATGTCTTGGAACATTTTAGAACGTACACATAAGTAATTATCTCTGGATCTCAAACTCATCCTGATATCTTGGACATGAATTTTGAAGGACGTTATGCATACGTAGTCCTGTACAGTTATGCAAGCGTATTACTTTTCGCACGTCGGTTACATGCTCATCAACTATCCCTTCCTTTATTTCCTCACCGTTAAATTTTTTGACATTATAACAGTTGATCTTGCATTTGCATTGACATAGACAACCAATATAAAGATATCCAGAAACATGGATTAGTCGGGGAGCCAAGAATGAAAACTAAAACAGAAACGATAGTAAAAACAGTTGCATTGAAACAATACTAGGTGGCGCGTATCTTCAATACGGATTATATGTAAACCAAGACACAAACCAAAATTATAGCAGATGCTCTATAATATTATTGTAGATTGTTTTGTTGAAATCCAGAACATCCACAACGAAAACTGCAGACGGTCTACCATAGACGAATAAATACTAAGATTTCCGGCTGCATACGCATAGTTGGGTGCATGATAAAAACAATGTTGTTGTGCCATAGACGTTGCAATTGCTCCATAAAATATGTGCTGTTGAAATTCAAAACAGAAATTCCCCGACATTGGTCCTTTAATTTGTTATTTTGTAAAATTCACTAATTTTAAAAGTAGTGATGCGGCATTTCTCACCTTAAACATACCATGGAGAGGCCAACATAAAAAGAAAAATTTATATAACAAGGTGAACAATTCCACTGAATTAATTTCAAAACCAAAAATAAATAAAACTTTTAATCTGAATCAGATTATTCAAAAACAATTTTGTTATCATAATTTACCCTTAAATCATTTTCATTGCTGAGTTTAGTTTAGGCTAGTTTTGGGTTTGCACCTTAATG
>JXPH01021741.1:5985-20268 GCA_001014845.1 Mochlonyx cinctipes
TAAATTATTGAGCTCCACAATGTTACCACATTGATACCCCACAATGCACCCACTCATTTTTGGGTGGTAGCGAATGGGTTAAAAATTTAAAAAAACAAGAGTTCGTGTCTTAGCATTTAAGTCTTTAGTTTGTGTATTACTTTTGATAACATTGTTAGTTCTTTGGATTATTTGGTCAAAAGGGTGTAAATAAAATCTACATCAACCAGTATTTATAATCAGTGTGCGGTAAGCTGTCACAATAAATCATTTTATTTGTCGTAGATGGAGCTAGGAATGGATTAACGGGAACTCTCTCAATATTTGAATTTTCACACAACAATTTTGCCAGGCTGAACTTTTGGATTTCTGTGAGTTGTTCTGAAAATGGTAAATTTTGTATAGGTAAATAATTAAATAATTTTAATTAATAATTAAAGACCTAAATAGCCCAGAAAAAGAACTATCCAGATGACCGACTTCGAACAAAAATATGAAAAAGACTTGCCGTTACCCTATTACATTCTTATTTTAGTTCAGGAGAAAATGATAAGAGGCGCAAATGTCACTGTTTTTTATTTTTAGGTTTTTCACAGGGGTTGAGCACAGTGGGCCCACCTTGAGGCCTTCATGCGAGAGGCAGTACAAATTCCTACTGCACACCCCACCCCCTGAATCCATCCAAATGTCGCTGTATGTGAAAAAACCTGGTTTTTGCTGGCTCTAGGAATCACCGAAAACACCATATAAAGGTAGGTGGCATTAGTTTGAGTCAAAACGTGCCCATTTTACATTGGGGGTGACTTTTGATGGGACTCGGTCATCTGGATAGTTCTTTTTCTATGTAAATAGGTTAAGAGGCGCAAACTAGATTTGAATACATGGCATTTAAATAGTACCTAATAAGCCAAAAATTTGGTTCTGGGAGTTTTTTTGGGATGCCTAGAGTATAACCAGAATAAGAGCTTACCAGGCGTAAACCGATAAGGATTGTCATAATGATTATAAAAATAAGCATCTCCCATTTTGAATCTGTAGAATTGTTCTGCGATTAGACATTTTAGCGTCGGTCCAAAAACACCATTTGAATTCTTCTCTAATGATGCTCCAACTAATAGATCGATGTCAAAGACTGAAGAATAAGTCTTCTGTAAATTGTAAATGTTCTGCAAAAAAGTATAATGTTAATTTAATTAGATTTTATGTCAAAACTAAATTACTTTTAACGAAATTGAAGATCTCAAATCAGCAAACGATTTCACTTTCGGCAAATTACACAGTTCTCTGTACTCATGATAAGGTGGAACACCATGATCTCTCCCTCGTTGAATATCTGTCGCGATTAAATCAAACCCGACCCCGTTTTTAGTTTTGAACAAGAAATTCATTACTTCGTTATGGTCAGTATCCAACTCAAGAGGTTGCCGCAACATCCCTCTTAAACAACTATCATAATGTTTTTCCAGGATTTGAGATTTTGGAATCGTATCAGAAATATTTTTTGATTCAAGAACATGCCCATCTTCATCACAAAAATCGAAGGAATTTGGAATTAGGAGGTGATACGTTCGAAAGATCGCAGCTGAAAACTCGTTTGTTGTCGAAGGATCAATGTTTTCATCATAATTTCTACAATAAAGATATTTGTTGCAAATTAATCCATAATTTTGGCAAACATCTTTACCAAGAACAATTGGGAGCCATTCATTGTAAATGATGTGTTGATAGTGAGCGATGACGAGCCTTCTTGTTTCCTGGAACAATTTTTCTTCATCCCAGTTGACGTTAATAGAAGCGAGAGTTTGGGCGATATAATTGTGGTGTCTAGTGAATAGAGAGTGAATAATGGCGAGGAAAGGAGTTTGGTTTACGCGAATATCTCCTGATAGATAATAGTCGCCCGATCTTCTGTTTTGTAGAGTATTTTCTAGAAGCACTTTATTTTTATTGGTCCTTAATTGTCCATTCCTTTTAGTTCGTAAATTTTCAAGCATTTCATTGTTATTTCCGTAGATCAAGGACAGATCAAGAAAACAGTTCACATTATTCACTTGTTCCGCTGATGATTCCGTAATCGTTTGCGTTCTTACAAAATTTAAACATTCAACGTTGTGTTTCGAAAAGATTGGATCAGATTTATCGATTTTTATCGGACAACAGGACGAATATTGAGTTGATTGTTGGAGAGTCTTTTCCCCAAATTTTGAGCAGCAACGTGGACCGAACCCTGGTTGATCGATCTGTTCTTTCTTTAAACAACCAACATCGTGTGTAACGAATTGGCCAAACATCAAAGCCAAAGTGTTATGTTTCAGTTTCAACATTGACGATTCATGTAATTTTGCTTTGCTGAGGAGGATCGAAACTGATCGTGGAGTTGGAAGATCATTTCCAGTTACTGATTTTCTCAAAGCATGAATGTCTAGAATTATAAATAAAATTATTGATGAAAAATTAAAAAATAAAATTATTGGATAAAATTACGGTCACTGTAAGAAGAAGGAAGGATTCTTCCGTATTGAGACATCGGCATTCCTCTATCTGGTTTCAAAACACTGTTATATTTTCCATTTACTGTCCGATACTTTTTCCTGTAATATTTTTTCACAGACATTTTTTCATATTGTTCGGATTTTAAACAGTTTTTCACATTTTCTAAATCTTTACAATCACGCTTAGACTCTTGTTGAACTAATCTTAAAGTTTGAAGGAAATTTCTCGATTTTATGAAACGATCACTGTCCACTTTTGATACATTGGTTCCTGGAAATAACGAGTATGCGATCTAAAAACAATTTTGTTAAAAGTTTTTGAATATTATGAAAATGGTGATAAATTACTTCCTCCTTATCCATCAAAAGACCAGCTTTTCTTAACGCTTGATCAAGTGATCTCCTACTTCTTACCATGGCCATAGCGTGATAGGCCATCCGTTCCACCAGATCACAACAGATCGTTTCATCCCCATTTAAACACGGAATAATATTGATTACGAATAGATAAAAAGTTAACTCCCCAAAGTGCATGTTGCACTCAGCAAATCGAACTGCGACTGTTGAGGAACATTTCAAGATCAGTTGCCGTTTCCTTGGACTTATCGCGTTTTGTTTGTCAATATTTTGGCCAAAATATTTACTTGTATAACTAGTATTGTATTTTTCTCTGTTATTATTAAAAATATTTAACAATATGCCTGTGAATGGCCCTGCAAAAATAATAATACTAAAAAACATTGTATACTATAAATATTGCGTAAATGCTACCGATTTTTAGCCCTGAACTCTCGGGATTAAAAGCTTTGAAAACTTACTTAATTTTCCACAATTTCGATTTACAAAACGGTAAATATTTATGACATGGTTGCGTTTTATTTATTTATTATTGTCCACGCCAAGAGACTGGCCCTATAAGCTGGTAACCAACCAACCCCTATAAAAGTTGAGAATAAAAATACACTTTTTCAAAGTCCTCAAAATATCCATCAAAGTGTATTCAAAGTCTCATAAAGTCTCAATTGAAGTTTTGTAGTACTAAACTACACCATGGATACACTTTCCAAAGTCCGGTTTCGTTGAACTCAGCATAGTCTCAGCATAGTCTCACCAAAGTCCATCAAAATCTCTATCTTATTCTCAATGTTAGTGTATCATTAAAACCTCCTTCTTTCAATTTATTTTGATAGTTTATTTTTTCAAATAGTTCGTTAAAGAACCCTGTGGTACAGTACCCTGTGGTACAGTACCCTGTGTCAAGTTTTACTTGCCATTTTAGGTCTATTCATATATTTTCTATTGTCACAAAAAGCTCTGTATTTTTCTTTTAATTCACTACAGAACCCGGTGTATACACAGAAAAAAAATTTCATAGCAATTTTGCTACTACTTGATAGGTAATTCGGCGTCCTTTTTATTTGAGTAATTTTACTATCATCTGATAGTAATTTTACTATCGATTGATAGGAAATTGTCAAATTTCTTGTAAATTTACTACCATGTAATAGTAATTTTGCTTCTAGATTAAAGCAAAATTACTATCAAATTGAAGTAAATTATAATTTAGTGTAAAATAATAGTAATTTTGGTAATATATTATTTCAAACTCACTTTAAGTTTTTGCTGTGTAGTCAATAGTCTCAATAGACTTTAGAAACACCATGTAACGGGATTTCCAGGGACGAAGGGTCGAACAAATGGAATACCAGGTTTCTGTGATTTTGGTAATTATATTTCAGTAGTCGATCACAAAATCTTTAACTTCACTTATTTTCGGTTTTGATTCCGTTTTTCCCGCCTCCGTAGCCGGCTCGCTCTGTTAAGTTTGAGACTGGGGTGTTCGTGTTGTACCTGTAAGGAAGAGAATTAAATTATGTCCTGGTTTGTCCACTATCACGGTGGCCACGAACCAGGGAATAAATGAACACTGGAAAAAGTTACCACTCCTAGTTTGTTGGAGTAAAGCTGGGTTGGGATTTGATGGACGCGTTATCGTCAATTCAAAATGGCGCCAGTGAATTTCCTGTTTGCGGCCAAGATTTCAGCCGCTACTCACTTCTGAACTGGTCTCTCCCCCAATCAGCTTTAGTCAATTTACTTTATTCCTCTTTGTCCTTTTCTTCCTTCCTTCTTTCCTTTTATTTGTAATTTAACACCTTTTTACGAGCTGGGACATCTTGTCGGTTTGGTGGTTAGGTGAGGAAAAAAAACTCTAACTCATTGCTGTCAAGTTAAAAACTCTGCGTTTTTGGGACGCCTCATGAGCCTCCTGCTTTTGCGTTTTTTTAGCGCCCTCCATTATATTGCCGTATATACCCGTCACCAACACTACAGAGAATGTACCTAGTGTACATCTCTGGTGACGGGTAAATTAAGGAGAAATTTGGATTACAGGAGCAAACTAGTTGATGGATCGTTAGACCATGGTGTGTCCTTTTTTGTGTCCATAAATAGCGGGTCTGTGGACATAGTGCACTCATGAACGCGCCCAGAGCACAAGTTAATTTCTTCCTGTAAAGACAATTTGGGTCTCGGCGTAGAATTGTCTTACAACTATACAAAGTCTATTGAGGCTTGCCAAAGACCGGATTTTCGGTCGGGATTTCTGTAGTCTTATTTTTATGTTTTGCACAACTCGCACATACAATTTAAAAAATACAAAATGAACCGATTTTGGGTTATACTCCATGAAAAACATTCATATTAATTCACCTGAATAAAACACAGCCATATCATATTAGCATTTTTGTATTTATTACGGAAAATCATGTAAAAATTACATTTTAATCCAAAAACCAGGTTTTCATAGATTTTTACGGGAGCAAGGCCTAGTAAAAGTAATCTTTTCTAATGCAAAAACTGCACTGAGAAATATTTAATTATGTTGTTTAGTTGTGGTAAAGAAGTTGTTTCTTTGTGCGAACGAAAATTTTATTTGAGCCAAAGAAACTTTTTGTCCAATGCGTACAAATGCAAATGTCCAATGTCGGGAAAAGTTGCTCAAAATGGTCTGAAACGCCAAAAATCCGAAAAAAAAATCCGTCTGTGCCCTTACGTAATTCTCAACTGATTTGGCAGAAATTTTGTATGGAAGCTTTTTACATGAAAAGTAAGCATGTGCTGAATCAGGCCACTGGGCCTGGGGGCCCCATATAAACTCACTAGAATTTTCCAGATCTAGTGATCAGAATGAGCTCAAATTGGAACATAATCTTGTGGTAAGTATCCAAAAATAGTTCATAAAAAAGTTTTACCGTAGGATATCGGGATCTGAGGGCTCCTATGAACCAGGAACTTCCAGATTTCTCTAAATCTAGTGAGCGGAATGAGCTCAAATTTGGAATATAAGCTTTTGATAGGTTCACAAAAACAGTTTCGATGCCAAATTTGGAATAATTTCCATTCCTGGTGCTTCCAACTACCAGACTTTTTTAGATAACTCTGTAAATTGCTTCCAGATCCTCTCCAAAATAGGCAATATGATCTTTGTCCATGTCTAAATCCAATTCCCATCATAAAATTTACAATTTGTGGTTTCCTATGTTTTCTACCTATAGATATATGACGAGAGAAAGAAAGAAAAGCTAAAATTAGAAAAAAACATTGCCAATTCGGGGGTTATCATTTGGGGGTTACTATCGAGTTCCTCACATTTTTAGTACAACAAAACGCTATAAATCTTTGCAGGATGTGGTTTTCGGGATACGATGGACAGAGAACATAAACTTAGGTGATATTTTTATAAATTAGACCTGAAATATATTATAAAATATATTTTGAGAACTCCTTTTAGAGTTCGCTTTTTCAGAGTTTTAATATAATTTTTAATGATGTAGGGTTCGGTGGATTTATGTGTTGAGTTGAAGTCCAAAAATTGACTTCCTTAGTATACCAGAAATGTTAAAAAACAAATAAAAACAAGGGTTCTGACTTATGGAATCATTGAAGTTTTTAGTTTTTATTATGTTTTATTTACAAGAATTGGATCTCATTCTGCATCTGTCCAGTATTCATAATCAATATCCGGTAAGTTATCGCAATAAATCATTTTATTTGTCGCACAAGGAGCCAGGAACGGATTCTCGGGAACTCTGTCAATGTTTGAATTGTCACACAGTAATTTTGCGAAGCTGAACTTTTTGATTTCTGTGAGTTGTTCTGAAAAACGATACGTGAATTTAATTAATTGCATAAAGATGAAATAGTATATAAGTGCTTACTAGGCGTAAATCGGTAAGGATTATTGTAATGGTTATAAAAATAAGCATCTCCCATTTTGAATCTGTAAAATTGTTCTGCAATCAAACATGTTAGTGTAGGTCCAAAAATCCCATTTTCATTCTTCTCTAACGATGCTCCAACTAACAGATCGATGTCAGCAACTGAAGAGTAAGTATCCATCAAAATGTTAATATTCTGCAAAAGAATAATATTAATTTTATTAGATTTTACTTTCAAATAAAACTATACCTTTGACGAAATTGATGGTCGCAAATCATCAAAAGACTCCACTTTCGGCAAATTGCACAGCTCTCTGTACTCATGATAAGGTGCTAGACCATGGTCTCTTCCCCTATGAATATCAGTTGCAATTAAATCTAGCCCAATCCCCTTTTTATTTTTGAACACAAAATTCATTACTTCCTCATGCTCAGTATCCGAATCAAGACGTTGGCGTAACAATCCTCGTAAGATACTATCGTAATGTTTTTCTAGAAGTTGTGGTTTTGAAATCGTATCAGAAAAGTTTTTAGATTCAACAACATTTCCTTTTTCATCACAAAAATTGAAAATGTTTGGAATCAAGAGGTGATAAAATCTGAAAATCGCAGCCGAAAACTCGTTTGTGGTCGTAGGATCAACTTTTTCGTCATAATTTGCGCAATAAAGTTGTTTGTTGCAAATTAGTCCGTAACTTTCACTAACTTCTTGTCCTAGAACTATCGGAAGCCATTCATAATAAGTAATGTGTTGGTACTGAGCGATCACGAGCCTTCTTGTTTCTTGAAACAACGTTTCTTCATCCCAGTTGACGTTTATAGAAGCGAGAATTTTTGCCACACGATTGTGATGCCTCTTGAAAAGGGAGTGAATAAGGGCGAGGAATGGCGTTTGGTTTACACGAGTGTCTCCCGATAAATAATACTCACCTAGTCTTTTGTTTTCAAGGGAATTTTCTAAAAGTACATTATTCTTATTAGTTTTTAATTGCCCTTTCTTTTTAGTTCGTAAAATTTGAAGCAGTTGATCGTTATTTCCGTAGATCAATGAGAGATCCAGAAAATTGTTGACAAAGTTTACTTTTTCCGCTGCTGATTCCGTAATCGTTTGCGTCCTTATAAAATTCAAACATTCAACATTGTGTTTCGAGTAGATGGGATCAGATTTATCGATTTTTATCGGACAACAAGAAGAATATTGAGTAGATCGCGGGAGAATCTGTTTTCCAAGTTTTGAGCAGCAACGTTGGCCGGTTCCTGGCTGATCAATTTGTTCTTTCTTCAGAAGTCCACCGTCATGGGCAATAAATTGCGCAAACAACAACTCCATCGTGTTGCGACTAAATTTCATCGCAGAGCTCCCGAAAAGTTTTGCTTTGTTTAAGAGGCTTGACACTGATCGTGGATTAGGAAGATCATCTCCGGTTACTGATTTTCTTAAAGCGTGAATATCTGGAATTGAATAAATAAATTATGGAATAAAATAAAAAATAAAATATCGGTAAAATTACTATCACTGTAAAAAGATCGAAGAATTCTTCCGTATGGTGAAACCGACGTTCCTCTATCTGGCTTCAAAATACTGTTATATTTTCCATTTACTGTTCGATATTTTTTCCTGTAACATTTTTGTACGGGCTCTTTATCGTGTTTTTCGGGGTTTAAACAGTTTTTTACTTGCTCTAAGCCTTTAAGGTCACAGTTACATTCCTGTTGAACCAATCTTAAAGTTTGAAGAAAGTTTCTTGATTCAATGAATCGTTCACTGTCCACATTCGTCACATTGACTCCTAGAAACTGTGAGAATGCGATCTAAAAACAAAAACATGTTTTTATATCATACAAGAAAATTTATAAATTGCTAAATTACTTCTTCTTTATCCATCAAAAGTCCAGCTCTTCTCAACTCCTGATCAAGTGATCTCCTGCTTTTCACCATGGCCATAGCATGATAGGCCATCCGTTCTACCCGCTCACAACAGATCGTTTCATCTCCATTCAAATACGGAATTGAACTGATTACGAGCAGACAAAAAGTTAACACCGAAAAGTGCATGTTGCACTCAGCTGATCAAACTGCCACTGGTAAAACATTTCAAGATCTGTCGCTTTTTCCTTGCACTTGTCGCGTTTTGTTTGTCAATATTTTGGCATGTTTTTTAAATATTATTATTAAAAACATGAACTATATGCTGTTAATGGTCAAAACAAACATAATGTCCATTTTTTGCATGTCAAGACAGATGGTGAAATTAAAATTTACGTTTCATTTTCCGAGTATTCTTTGAGCGTTCTGTTATAAAGCCCAAATATTTCGACAAAGTAAATATAAATTACAAATAAAAAAAAGTTATCTATATCTAATTAAGCCCAATAAGGGCAACGTAAGATGGTTCTCACGTATTCACATGCCTTTCTAATCGTGAAACAGTTATTGGAGCCCGTTGGATTTTTCTCGGTTAAAAATACGTTTTGACGCGTGACGCGAGAGCCACGTTAGATCTACTTTCATAATTTCAACGATTCAAATTTTTGCACACTTTTCTCAAGTGTTTCAAGAAGGTCATAAAACCACAAGATTTTTTAAAATAAAATTTTGACTGCCCTTTCGACCTGATACATAGAGCGCCTGATTATCAACCACAAGGGTGTGGGTTAAAATCCAACCCGCCATGATTGAATTAACTTATAACATGTTGAGTAGGATGCCTCGGATTCAAACAACAGAGAACCCCTTAAATATCTGTCAAAAATAAACTCTTTAAAAATTTTCAGCTTCCAAGTGTTTGCACAAAATCAGTAGAAGAAAATTTATGGTCCATATGCTGTTGATCGCATGTGACATCACTTGAACACGGTTTCCGATGTATCTTACACTTCCCAGTATAGCGAGAAGTTTTGTTAAAACTATTACAGAAAGCTTTCAAGTTCCAATATCAGTCCCTATCACCACAAAATTCCAGACATTGTTTCCAAGTGATGTAACGTACAATCAACAAAAACTAGGAACAGATATTTGCGTGCTTTACGAGAAGAAAGCAGCTCTTGGGATAGCAATTTTTTGATATCCGGATATTTGAAAATAACCGGATATCTGGAAAATATCCGGTTATTTTGAAAATGTTCATGACCTGCTTCCCTCTCAGTATTCTAATTATAAAAAAAAGATTGTTAAAGTTCTAGAGGGTTGAAAATTTGATCTATGGTAGATATCAATAGAAATGTGAATTTTGAGCCAAACCGATCAAAGTATACCTATTTAAGCTGTCATCCAAATTATTTATATAGCACACTTATAAAAGTGTTTATAAGTACCTATGAAATCGTCTTTACAAATTATTTATTTTTGAAAATAAAGTAAAAACGGTTCGTGAACTACGAAAGCATTCAAGTTTTTAGTTTTGGCTTTTCATCACTATCAATGAGATGAAAAGGTTATAATATCCTCGAAATCAAATAGAATACTTTCTATTCTCACAAAAGTTGTTCCATTTGGTCTGAAACGCTTAATTCCGAAAATTCTGGTCTGTCTGTGTGTGCGTATGTACGTATGTATATCAGTTGGGACGGTAACTTACGTAAATATCAACCGATTTTGATGAAATTAGGTATGGATGCTGTTTTCGTCAATAGTAAGGTCAAGTTCATAGATGGACCAAATCGGACCACGTGATCGGGGGGCCCCCATACAAACATATCAAAATTTTTCAGAAATCTTGGGTTCTAATGATCGGAATGAGCTGAAATTTGGAATATAATCTTGTGGAAAGTATCCAAGAACAGTTCCTAAGAAAGTTTGACCCTAGGACATCGGGATCTGGGGGCTCCTTGGTTGCAGGAACTTCCAGAATTCTTGAGTTCTAGTGATCGGAATGAGCTCATTTGGAATATAAGAGCTCATTTGGAATGAGCTCATTTGGAATATAAGCTTTTGGTAAGCATCCAAGAACAGTTCCTATGCTAAATTTGGGATAATATTATCCATTCCTGGCGCTTCCAATTACCAGACTTTCTTGTACAACTTTTTAAATACTTTTCTGACCCTCTCTTCAAAGTTTGCACATATCATGTTTGTCGAAGTCTAAATCCAGTTTCTATCACAAAATAAACAATAAATATGAATGAAAAGCTACATAATCCAGCTTGTGGTTTCCTAAGTTTTTAAATTATATTTTATTTTTTACTTAAGAGATTGCGGGATTGGAATTCATTCTGCCCAATATTCATAGTCAATGTCTGGTAAGTTATCGCAATAAACCATTTTGTTTGCCGCACAAGGAGCCGCAAACGGATTCTCAGGAACTCTCTCAATATTTGAATTGTCGCACAGCAATTTTGCCAGGCTGAACTTATGGATTTCTGACAGTTGTTCTGCAAAAAATAATTGAATCAATTTCATAAAAATCAAAACAGATAAGAGCTTACTAGGCGTAAATCTGTATGGATTGTCATAATGGTTATAAAAATAAGCATCTCCCATTTTGAATCTGTAAAATTGTTCGGCGATTAGACATTTTAAAGTTGGTCCAAATATTCCATTTTCATTCTTTTCTAAAGATGCTCCAGCTAACAGATCGATGTCAAAAACGGAAGAGTAAGTATCCATTAAGATGTTAATATTCTGCAAAATAAACGATGTTAATTCAATTGGATTTTATTTTACAATGAAATTACCTTTGTCGAAATTGAAGGGCTCAAATCAGCAAAAGATTTCACTTTTGGCAAATTACACAGCTCTCTGTACTCATGATAACCTGCAATACCGTGATCTCTTGCTCTATGAATATTTGTCGCAATTAAATCGAGCCCGATATCTTCAGCTTTAAACAAGAAATTCATAACTTCCTTATGATCAGTTTGTAAATCCAGAGGTTGCCGTAACAATCCTCTTAAACAACTATCGTAATGTCTTTCTAGAATTTGGGATTTTGTAATCGTATCAGAAATCTTTTTTGATTTGAGAACATTCCCATCTTCATCACAAAAATCAAAAGTGTTTGGAATAAGGAGATGGTAAGCTCGAAATATCCCTGTTGAAAACTCATTCGTTGTCGAAGGATCAACTTTTTCATCATAGTTCCCGAAGTAAAGTTGTTTCTTGCTTATTAATCCATAACTTTGACATACTTCTCGTCCTAGTGCAATTGGTAGCCATTCATCGTAAACGATGTGCTGGTACTGAGCGATCACGAGCCTCCTTGTTTCTTGGAACAATTTTTCTTCATCCCAGTTAACGTTAATAGAAGCGAGAACTTTTGCAACAAGATTGTGGTGCCTTTGAAAAGGGAGTGAATAATGGCGAGGAATGGCGTTTGGTTCACACGAGTGTCTCCCGATAGATAATAATCGCCTAATCTTTTGTTTTCAAGAGAATTTTCTAAAAGAACATTATTTTTATTGGTCTTTAATAGTCCTTTCTTTTTGGTTCGTAGAATGTCAAGCAGTTGATCGTTATTTCCGTAGATCAAGGAAAGGTCCAAAAAACTGTTGACGAAGTTCACTTTTTCCGCTGCTGATTCCGTGAGTGTTTGCGTTCTTACAAAATTTAAACATTCAACATTATGTTTTGAGTAGATGGGATCAGATTTATCAATTTTTATCGGACAACAAGAAGAATATTGAATAGATTGTGGCAGAGTCTTTATGCCAAATTTTGTGCAGCAACGTCGGCCAATTCCTGGTTGATCGATCTGTTCCTTCTTCAGAAGCCCAACATCGTGTGCAATGAATTGGCCAAACATCAATGCCATCGTGTTGTGCTTCAATTTCGGCGTTGATGACTCATGTAGTTTTGCTTTGCTGAGGAGGTTCGAGACTGATCGTGGATTTGGAAGATCATCTCCGGTTACTGATTTTCTCAAAGCGTGAATATCTTTTAAATAAAAAAGTTATGGAATAAAAAAAAAATAGAGCATTGAATAAAATTACTATCACTGTAAGAAGATGGAAGAATTCTGCCGTATGGCGAAATCGATGATCCTCTATCTGGCATCAAAATACTGTTATATTTTCCATTTGCAGTTCGATACTTTTTCCTATAATACTTTTTGACAACCTCTTTACCATGCTTTTCAGATTTCAAACACTCCTTTACTTGCTCTAAACTTTTACGATCACAGTTGCATTCCTGTTGAACTAATCTCAAGGTTTGAAGAAAATTTCTTGATTCAATGAAACGTTCACTGTCCACATTTGACACATTGACTCCTAAGGACAAAAAGTATGCAATCTAAAAGTGAAAATATTATTATTTTTAAATATTGGCAAGAGCTTCATACAGTACTTCATCCTTATCCATCAAAAGTCCAGCTGCTCTCAGCTCCTGATCAAGTGATCTCCTACTTCTCACCATGGCCATAGCATGATAGGCCATCCGTTCCACCCGCTCACAATAGATTGTTTCATCACCATTTAAACACGGAATCAAATTGATTAGTAGCAGAGAAAAAGTTAACATCCAAAAGTGCATGTTGCAGTCAGCTGATAGAACAGCCACTGCTAAAAAATTTCAAGATCAGACGCTTTTTTCTTGGTCAGGTCGTGTTTTGTTTGTCAATATTTTGGCATATTTTGGCATATTTTTGTAATTTTGTTATTCAAAACATAAGCCAAACGCTGTTTATTGTGAAAATATAGCTCATGTTAGATTTTTCCTCCTTTTTGCATGCCAAAACTATGAAGACAGTGTTGAGAGACTAATAACATATTGGTGGTTGAAACCTAAATTCATTTACGAATTTTCAGAGCATGTGCCATTTTATTTTTTGAGTGGTGTTTAATCTTCCTGAAGGTTTTTTTAAATTGAAAAATCCAACTTCCAATAATCGGTGGGTGGAAAATGAATAATCAAACCGGTTTGGGGAGCTGAAACATCGATTTCTAATTATTGTTTAATCTGTGTTTTCAATTGTAAAAATCATTGAGATCATTGGGGTTTCCTTATAATTGTCATAAGTATCTATTTTGTAAATCCTACACTCCAATGATAGATATCGCAATATTTAACCTATCTTTTGCCTGTAGTTTCCAGGAATCATTATTAGTCTCACTTACTTACTTAAGGGCTAATGGTGCACAAGATGAGACACAGCCAATCAGGAGTCCTATTCCATCTCATTCAGTCCCTTGTGGTTGCATTACGTCACCGCATTTATCGTTGCGTACACCCAACCCTGACTTAACGGAACGGCGCCAGGATTGACGTGGTCTACGTCTGGAACGAGTTCCTTCCCGAGGGCAGTACCCCAAAACTTCTTTTGCTATTGATCCGGGTTCCATCGGACCTCATCGTAGCACGTGGTCATCAGCGAAGTTCGTATCTTTTAGACGCTCACCCACGCAACTCTATGTCGAATGCTCTGCGCAGTGCATCATCCAACACAACCAGGAATAACAAAGGGGACAGCAAACAACCTTGTCGAACACCCTTCTCCACGAGAATAGGGTCAGTGAGCCTATTTTGATGTATGACGCGGCAAGTGAAGTTGTCGTAAGATTCCTTGATCAGATTAATAATCTTTGCCGCAACTCCTCTATAGTTTAAACATTTCCGAACTGCGTCCTGTTTTAGCAGATCAAAGGCTTTCTGAAAG
>JXPH01021820.1:225-12112 GCA_001014845.1 Mochlonyx cinctipes
ATGATCGAAATGAGCCAAATTTGGAACATAATCTTGTGGTGAGTGCTCAAGTACAGTTCCTATAAAAGTTTGACCCCGGGACATCGGGATCTGGGGGCTCCTGTGTACCAGGAACTTCCAGAATACTCGAGTTCTAGTGTTCAAAATGAGCTCAAATCGGGAATATCAGCTTTAGGTAAGTATCTAAGAATAGTTCCTAAAAAAGTTTGACCCCTGAACATTGGGATCTGGGGACTCCTAAGTACCAGGAACTTCGAGAATTATTTGGTTCCCGTGATGGGAATGCGCTCAATTTTGGAATATAAACTTTCGGTGAGTATCCAAGAACAGTTCCTAAAAATGTTTTATCCTGGCACATCGGGAACTGGGGGCTGCTACTAACCGGACACTTCCAGAATTCTCGAGTTCTAGTGATCGAAATGAGCCCAATTTTGGAATATATGGTTATGGCAAGTGACCAAGAAAAGTTCCTATGTTAAATTTGGGATAATATCATCCATTCTTGGTACTTTAATATACCAGTCATTCTTGGATAGCTCTGCGAATACTTTTCCGATCCTCGTCAAAATTTTCACATATCATCTTTGTCAAAGTCTAAAACCGCTTCCTATCTCAAAATATACATTAAATATGAATGAAAAGCTACATAATTCGTTTTGTGACCATTATACTCAGAATGTATTAATCTCTTAAGCAGTGTTTCGTCCAACAGTGATCCGATGACAACTTAAAATTGATACATTTTCCTGCACTACCAACCATAAAGAATAAAATAGAAAAAAAACTTGTTACAACCATCAACATAGATAAAAACATGCAAAAAATAAGTTTTTTTTCTGCACACCATACAATATTTTAAATATTTTATCACAAAGTTTTACAGATGGCTGAATGAATATAAATCAGTTTACAAGAGCTGCAGAGACGCTTTATTCAAATTTTAATCATTTTGAGATTCGCTGGAAGCGGTGGGATGGGACAACTGTTAAATGCGTTTTACGTTCCGTCCATCCAATTCTCCAACTATAGAGGGAAAATGGACGGATAAGAGAGAGGCGACCTTTTATTGAAAGTAAAAGACCAATATAATTATTATTATCGTTTATTCAGTCGTTTACTGTGGGTTCAGATTATGGTTTTATGAATTCTCACAGCATCAGCATCAAAATCATCGTATAATATCGTCGTTTAGGAGCAAGAGCAAGAGTGCGGTCTGTGGAAGGGAAAATATCTTTCAATTTGTGCTTTGGGTTTTATGCTGTTTTATGCTCTTTTATGTTCAACATACGAATTTATACACATTTAATAAGTTTCGATAACGTTTTGGGAGAGTTTTTATGCACGAGGAATATTTAATGATGTAATTTGGGGAATTTAACATTTGATTTTTTGATCATTTTTTCGGTTCAATGCTTATGAATTGAAGTTTTGGGACTGTATTTACCTTAATAGGCACATAGCCCACGGTATAAGGTGGAAGTTTTTAATATAATAAGTATGTTTTTTTTCTTGTGTGCGGTTTACTTTTTAAGAACTTTTCAAAGAAAATTTCTTTGTTTGGATTACGGGCAAATTTTTTGAAAAAGAAATTATAGGGTGCTGATTTCAAAAGTCAGTCTTGCGATTTTTTAATGAAGCGTAACAGAGTTTTCGTTTATGTATTTAATTTTTATTTTATGAGTTGTTTTTCTTTGCTGATTTTAGGGGAGAGATCACATGGCTTAAAAATTGGACATAGGAACAGGAACGTATTGTTTTAAGGTTTTGTACCATATCGATATTTTTTTTTGCAAATACATGATCGCGTACCATTGAGGTCTGGTAATTCTAACAATCCTGAACATAAAACGATTTAAAGTTGCAATTTTTACTTTAACTTCTAAAAAATTCAAGTAGAGGAGTGGGTACAAAAATCGGAATCACCCAATTCATGTTTAAAATATTCATTTTCGATCAAAATTGGGAGGGGGTCTGTATGTCGATGGTGATTGTAAGTTTTTTGTCAATCCTTTGACGCAGATAACTCAAAAAACCGCAAACTCTGATTTAGCTAAAAACTTGGCAGAAGGGGTTTTTTAAGCACACCGCACAGAAAATTTTGAAAGCAGAAAATAAGATCCTTTATCCACCCACTGATTTTATTAGTTCTCTGCTTTGATCTGAAATTTCAGTTAACTGCCTTTAACTGAAAATTTTAGACAAATTATCTGAAAATTAATTTTACCTTAGTTTGAAATATGTTGGATAGATAAGTGAACTGAAAGTTGTTTTTACGCATTTTGAATAAAAGTCGTTTTCCGAACTATTGATTACTGTCTTTTTAAGATTTAACTAGTCGAGAGCCAGTTGCAAAGGATTTAATATACAAGTCTCTACCAAATTCTAACTCTAATATTTCAATTATTTTTGCCGACATTTTATTTAATTAAATAAACTTGCACAGAATTTCATAGGAAATTAAAAATTTCAATTGAAATAAAAAACGTCAGGTGCTCTTTGCATTTAATTTGATTGAGAAGGAGAGAATGAAGAAAATAATCCCGCCCACTATGTATTTTATATTTCTCTTTCTAATTTATTGAGATGAAGGAGGGACTAATTATAAACATTATATATTTGGAAAAATATACAGAAAAACTGTTATTTATTTATTAAGAGATAGATAACTATTATTTTTATTAATTTTACCTGATAATTTAGTAAGCCCTGCATTCTGGGCTTACTAAATTTTTTAGATACATTATCTAAAAATTTCAGTATTTTAAATTNCATCGCTCTAGATACGAAATTTACGAATAAAACCTTTCGAAAATTTTATCATGAACATCAATTAGTAGCAAATTCATTTCTGACAATTTTGAACCCAATCGGACATATGCAAAAGTTCGTAATTTTGTACCCCTAATTAGCCTAGAATGGCATAGAAAAATCAGAATGTCCTCCCTATCCCTAAGAACTGGATTTAAACTTGGACAAAAATAATTCTGAAAACTAAATTTTCAGTTCGTTCCACCAAAATCCAGGCAAAAGTCTACGCACTATTAATTTTGGTTCGAGCTTCGAACTATTATTATTAGTCCGATTTTCAAACTTTTCCAGACCGCAACTGACCAATTTTTTAAAAACTATTTATTTTAGTTCACATATTCAAACTATATTTTTAGTTCTTTTAACTATTTATTTTAAGTTTTTTCCCTAAAAATCGAGTTTGTGTTCGAGAACTATTCTGATAGTTTATCGAACTAAAAAATATCGTTTCTGAAATCATCTGTGTGCAAATTTTGAAGTGGATTGAAAAGTATTTACAGAGCTATCCAAGAAAGTCTGGTAATTGGAAGCACCAGGAATGGATTATATTATCCCAATTTTAGTATAAGAACTGTATTTGGACACTTGCCATAAGTTTATAGAACTCAAGAATTCTGAAGTTCTTAGTACCAAAGAGCCCACCGATCGGAAAGTCTCAGGGTCAAAGTTTTTTAGGATTTGTTGTTGGATACTTATCATAAGCCTATATTCCAAATTTGAGCTCATTTCGATCATATAAGAACTCCAGAATTTTGGAAATTCCTGGTAAACAGGAGCCCTCAGAATCGGCCGATGAAAAGCGATTTATCCTTTTTAAAATCCCTCAAGTATTATAAGTTAGTGCACTCCCAGATCCTGTGGGCCAATTGGGTCTATTTTCAACACCCTCCGAGCTGTAACCAAACAAAAAGTGATTCGTGTGAACTTTCAACAAAATCGGTTGAGATTTACGAGTTATCGGGTTGACTCATACCGTTACACCTTTACACCGTTACACACATACATACATAAAAGACATTATTTAAAAACGATCAATTCGTTTCCAGGGATGTTCCGTTCCCCCATAAATACTGCCCAGAATTTGCAGAAATCTTGAGTTTTAATGATTGGAATCAGCTCGATCTAGTGGTAAGTAGCCAAGAAAGTTCCTCAAAACATTTGACCCTGAGACATCGGGACTTGGAGGGAGGAACTTGAGTTCTAGTGATCGGAATGAGCTCAAATTTGGAATATAAGCTTTTAGTAAGTATCCAAGAACAGTTCCTTAAAAAAGTCTGAACCTGGGATCTGCAGGCTCCTAGGTTACGGCCACTTACAGAAATCTCGAGTTCTAGTGGTCGGAATAATCTTAAATTTGGAATATGTAGAAGATTAAGGCAAGTGCACAAGAAGAGTTCCTATGCTTAATTCAGGATAATATTATCCATTCTTGGTGCTTTCAATTACCAGACTTTCATGGATAACTCTGTAAATACTTTTCCGATCCTCTCTAGAATTTTCCCACATCATCTTTGTCGAGGTCTAAATCCAGTTCCTATGACAAAATGTGCAATAAATATGAATGAAAAGCTACATAATCCACTTTGTGGTGTCCTACGTTTTGATTTTCCATATTTGATAGTGCACCAAACTATTGTAAAGAACTAACCAAAGCTTTTCTCAAACAATCAGCTGTTAAAATATTTAAAGCCCATGCGGCTTAATTGTGATGTTGCCTTTAAAAAAAANGACAAAATGTGCAATAAATATGAATGAAAAGCTACATAATCCACTTTGTGGTGTCCTACGTTTTGATTTTCCATATTTGATAGTGCACCAAACTATTGTAAAGAACTAACCAAAGCTTTTCTCAAACAATCAGCTGTTAAAATATTTAAAGCCCATGCGGCTTAATTGTGATGTTGCCTTTAAAAAAAATACCGTTAAGTCCTCTATTGGACAAAATGAAATTACTTTCCGAGCAACCCAATATGATAAAGAAAGAAAAACTAAAAGTATTAAAGTTGAAGAGCTTAAAATTTTGCTGATGAAATGCTCAGAAACAAATTGAAGTTTAATTGAAAATTGTTTCAGAAATAAAAAATTCAGGCACCAGCAAAAAGTCAGAATACTTAAAGGCTTCAAAAAATGTAAAAAAGGGGAAAAGGATGTGCTTCCGGAAAAGAGATATGATGATATGATGTGTAATAATAATTGTCTTTTTAACCTTTTCATACTTTTCCATGTTCTATGCTACATATCATATATTTTCTGTTCTCACATGTTGTATTTTATGTGCGGGAATCAAACATTTTTTTAATACTTTGTTTATCATTAAGGAATCGATTTTCTTTTTTATTTATTATTTATGTCATTTCTCTTCTTTTCTTCTTTCAAAACATTTAACATATAATATGTTGTGAACTCATAAAAACATGGAATGGGAAAGAGCGTAGTTTTTGTATATAAAACGTTGAAAAAATAAATAAATGTGATATGAGGAGAAAAATAATAATTTCTTGGTGTCTACTCCTCGTTATACGGTATCGAATCCAACAGACAAAATGGCGACATTGCAAAATATTGTACGCGGTACACGTTAACGACCTACTTTAAGTACTCTGATAGACTGTATAGATATACAAAATTACCTTTTGAATCAGTTTTGATTAAATTTCCTCTTTTAATTTATTTTTAAGGATCCTAGAAGGAAATATTTAAGAAAAGGTAAAAGGAAGAGATTTTGATGAAAATATTTATCTGCAAAATTTCATTTATGAATTATTAATAATTTTATTAGAGATGTAGTAAATCTATAGCTATTATATCCACGAGATGAGATAAACATTAAAATTTTCAAGATCTTTCTAAGTCATAGAAACATTTTAAAATCTGGGTTTTCCGAGTTATTTCGGTTCTCTCGGTGTTTCTCAAATTATTCGCTAATTTTTTTTCATGTCACTCTAACCGGAATAGAAACGTGAGACGCTAAAACTGACCAAAAGTTGGCCTTTAGACTTTCCTGAGGGCATTAAATGTACTCTAACCAACTGGTTCAACAGACTGACACCAATGACACCAATGTTGCGACTTGAGCTTTCAGGGGACGATGACTGATGGACAGTTTGGGAGACGGCACTAGCGGTCCGGAGAAATAGGTGGAAAAAATGAGCGATGAAGGGATAAAGACTCGCGTCGAAGGCGTTGCTTAGCTGGCGGTCAGTGGACGCTAGCAGTGTGTGGCAATGTCACCTGGTTGGCGATGAGTCAGCGGACGGCAGGGCAAATGCGGTGATGCAAGGGTGGTCGGCGGGTGGAATGGCAAACGACTGAAAGGTCGTAGACGGCAAGGGCCAAGGTCCACGTCTCGACGAGAGGGACAAGAGCGAGGCGAGAGAGGGTGGGGAGAGGCTTTGCTTACCAGGGCTGGTGGGGTGGCTGACTTCCTGTCTGCTGCTTCGGCTCGGTTTACCCAGGCTGGATCAGTACGTCCTTCTTCCTTGGTGGCTGGTTGCTCTTCACGGCAGATGATGCCTTCTTCTTGGCTGCGGACGGGGCAAAAGTCGGGTGCGATCTGACTTAAAACTATTTTTAGTCTTGAAAAAGACTGTTTTTGATGACACACCCGATTTTGATTCACAATTTAAACGAAACACTGGATTTTTACTTTTTACTTCACAGGGACACCCTATAACGTGAAAACGAATCCATTTGAAAGAAAAAAAAATCAGACATTTGTCAATCGAAGTCTGCATCAAATCCATCAGGTAAGATGGCCTCGAATAATTAATAATAATAATAATAATATGGCCTATAGGTACCCTATTGGGACCAGGCGAGTCCTCATATTTCAGAGAACTTTCTAGGTATTAGTGGACCTACAGCTTATAGTGGATTCCGAACCACCACAACTTTTAAATGGTTATGCTAATGAGTTACCAGCTCATTGAGCCCATCAAGTCATGTTCAGTTTTTATTGCAAGGAAACTGACTAACCTGACATACACACATATACCACCACAATCATAGGTTATATAATTGTAGATGGTAGTAGATGTATGCATATTTCACAGACTGACTGTTCTGTGTTTTATTTATATAAAAATCGATAATGCAGATTTATTACAAACTGGAAATCAATATTTTAATTCAAATTAACACAAAAGCAGGTACGGCAATCGAACCCGTAACCTAGTGGATGATAGGCTAGTATGCTAACCACTCAACCACCCGGCCTCGAACAATTACTAAAATTAAATTATGACAACAATGTGGTATGTCTATCTAGTATGGAGATAGAAATCAGGCAACGCAAACTTGGAGTAGCTTTAGAGTTCTGCCCTAGAGAAAGAAATTGATCCCAAGGCAGACTATGTCGAACTTAGCACCATTCTGTTATGTGGGAGTCGGATGTACGAATGCTGAATCGGATGACGCCAGCTAGGAATCGAACGAGATGGAAAAATAATATTAACTGTCTCTGTCCCACAGGGACCAAAGGCCTTAATAATAAATTAAATCGAAGCGCAAATTTCATGCTCCAAATGTATGCAGACTTTTGATTTAATGATTTATATAATGTGGACGTACACTGTAGAGTGTAGAGTGTAGGTATACAAAAGAAAAGCAAACGGAATGATGCCAAAAAATTGTACCCCAACCTAAAAACCGATCTTCAAAGAACGACCAAAAAGAAAATATCATCATCTGTGAACTTACAACATAATTATTTATTTATTTATTATTTATTTTCGTACATTTTAGAGTATATTGTGTAGTGTGCGCCGCCATACATTCTTTGGCAGGAGGTGGTTTGATAAATGTTAAATTTTACGATGATTTATTATTATAATAACACGGTGATTCTACATTTCTGCAGGTAGTTGAATTCAGTCAAAAGAGTTTTTTCTTCTTTTTTTCATCTTCAACACTCTGGCTGATGATATGGAAGTTCGAAAAAAGGAACATTAATTGTAGGTTTTAATGCTTAATGATTTCATCAGAAAATTATGGAAAAATAAATAAACTTTAATTAAATTGCTTTGTATTTTTTGGTGGGTGAGGTTAAACAAATACTCAAGTTACATTTTTGCGTATAAGAAATATATTTCAATTTAATTTATACTGAGTCATTTCTTTGGCGGTAATGCTAGACATGGTTCTGTGCATTGAAAAAAAAGAAACATACTTAGAACATGTTTTGGAGAAAATGTGGGGTAAATTATTCAATAACGGCAACTAAATAATTTCAGCACTTTGACTTTTTGATCAATTTATAGCGTATATTTTACCTTAAGTGTTTCCAAAGAAAATCAATTGTTGCGATCATGGCGTTGCCGCCATACTTAAAACGGAGGCACTCAGAGATCATCCACTAACTTGACAGAACAAACAGCGAGAAAAAGACGGAACTAAACGATTTGCACTGTTCAAATGTACATATCGCTAGTGTAAAATGTTTCATATAGTGTAAATTAAATGTTTTTAAAATAAATTTCAAGTTGAGGTTGTGAAAGTTGTTGTATCGTAGAAAACAAAGGGTGTTTTTTTGAGTTTTTCCCTTTTGCATTCTTCAATCTACCAACTCAGTGACCAGAGTGGAGGTGGAACACTTCGTGTGAACTATTGGGATACCAGGATCCCGCAGTCTGATAACAGGCTCCCGTTGATTAATTTTCGGGTTGCCGTCTGTCTGCAGTGGTGCTCCAACGGTTGACTACCGCAGCTAGTGGACGCAAGGACCTTCAACCAGCACTACCGTAGGATCTTCACAGGGACCCTTCTGCCAGACCTCGTCTGCAGCGCTGTCAGTCATGTGGACCTGTTTGACCCGTCTAAGACGACCACAATGCCATGACGTTAGTTACCGATAAGAGGTAAGTAAACCTGTAAGGATCAACCTTAGGCCATACAATTTTCAAAGCCCAACATACAATCAGGCTGCTCTGCTTTTCTCTTCAGCCTGTATCGCCCAGCTCGACGGTAACCTAATCCGGGTCCGGATCTCCAGAACGCAACAATATGTTGAAACAGATTGGTCGTGGAAAAGTTGCAGAGCTTTTCAACCGGTCTGTATAAACAAATGCACCATCTTTCGTCAGCAAAATCAATGGTTTTTATTATCTTAGTGTACCAATTGATATCGATTAAGTATTAATAATTTTGTGAATCTGCGGATCTGACCATTAGACCAAAGTACATTAGGCCAACACTTTGAGGTCAAAAATTACATTAGGCCAAAACGTACATAAGGCCAACACCGCACATTAGGCCAACAGTACATTAGGTCAAACGTACATGAAGCCAACAGTATACATTAGGCCAACAGTACATTAGGCCAACAGTACATTAGGGAACGTACATTAGGTCAAACGTACATCAAGCCAACAGTACATAGGGCCAACAGTACATTAGGCCAAACGTACGTTAGGCCAAACTTACAATTAGCCAACAGTATTTTAGGCCAAAACTAAGAAAANCGTACATTAGGTCAAACGTACATCAAGCCAACAGTACATAGGGCCAACAGTACATTAGGCCAAACGTACGTTAGGCCAAACTTACAATTAGCCAACAGTATTTTAGGCCAAAACTAAGAAAACGTACATTAGGCCAACATTTATAAAAAATTCGGGAGTACTACGTTTGCCCGACAAATATTAAACTTGATTCTAAGTGAGGCCCTATTTGAAGGTCTTCATAGAATATTCCCTTCACTAGAAAACTATGAAACTTATTTCTAAGCAATGTCCACATTACAGTAAAAAAAGATACTAATATTATTTTTGATGCATCTGAAACTGTTGGCCTAATGTACGTTATTGGCCTAATTTTGACCTAATCTACTGTTGGTTGATGTACGTTTGGTCTAATGTACTGTTGGCCTAATATACGTTTGACCTAATTTACTGTTGGCCTAATATACGTTTGGCCTAATGTACGTTGGCCAAATGTACTCTGTTGGCCTAATGTACTGTTGGCCTAATGTACTGTTGGCCTAATGTACTGTTGGCCTAATGTACGTTTGGCCTAATGTACTGTTTGCCTAATGTACTGTTGGCCTAATGTACGGTGTTGGCCCAATGTACGTTTTGGCCTAATGTACGTTGGCCTAATGACCCAGACCCGTGGATCTGGCCTTCATCAGGCAAAATTTTGATAAAAATGTAGGAAACTAATAAATGGATCATATATTCTCTTTTTTACAATTTTTTTTATAAGCAATACCCTCTAGGGAGGCCCAATTGGCCCAATTGTCACTTAATTCTAACTTCAGTTTTGTTCCAAGTTCAAATCAAAATGACAGCCCGTAACACAAATCTTACACTTATCATAATTTTTTAACCAAACTGCCACTAATAATGCAAGTTAATAAAAAAGTTAAAATTAACTTAAGAAAGTTTTCATAGGTTCCCAGACATCTAGGACCAAGGAATTGTCTAAATATTGTATTAAGTATTCTGAAAACTTGATCCTGATTTTTTGTCCGATGGTGATAACCGACAACTAGGTACACAGATAATTTCAGAAAAGACAGTTTTTAGTTGCCCATGAACATGAACTCTTTTTTTAGGTAGAACAACTAAAATAAATAGTGGAATGAACTAAAAAAATAGTTTAACTATGTGAAGTAAAATAAATAGGTTTAAAAAACTCTCCAGTGTAGTGCTGTGAACCTTCTGATTAATTTTGAAAATTGAACTAAATATTATAGTTCTCAAAGCTCAAACTAAAATTAATAGTGGCTAAGCTATTGTCCGGATTTCGGTGAAATTAACTACAACCCTAGTTTTCAGAATATCTGTGTAGTATCAATAAGATATTAATTTGAGAGAAATATTTACATGAGTATATTACAAGATATATTACAGAGATTTATATCTTGGGAAAAAAAAAAATTGTATTTGGGTGCATCCCTCAAATCCCTGACTCCCCTACTCTCGTACATGGTAAAATCGAAACATGATACGCAAAAAATACTTAATTTGACGTAACATTTAACAATAATAGATTTAAATAAAAAATAATGTTTTAGATAATAAATTTTGATTTCATGTTAACATTTAATCCGTGTTTACTGCAACCTTTTCTTAATTGTACATTATACAAGCGTAGGTACCAACATACCGTGTTGAATACCTTTTCCCTCTCAGTATTATGTTCCATTTCCACTTTAAGCAAATAAATAATAAATTTTTCGAAAAAAAGGAAAAAAGGTCAAATTTGTTAGTTTGCAGATAAAAAATTATGCAAAAAGATAACAAATCAGTATAAAAACCAAAACGCACTAAACTGACTAGTCACTTTTAGGTCGCGAACATTAGATCGTGGTTAAATTCGTTTCGTTCAAATTACCATAAATGCAGAAGCAGAGATATTCTATTCAAAGAGGTGTGAATAAAATTGACAGGAGCTACAGGGCCGTGCAAAGTTGATTTCAAGAGGGGTGCGGGGCCCTTTACTGGGGGTCCCTAATTTTTTTCTCTTGGTAATCAGTATAAGGTATCTTAAACAGCGAAATTTTTTTTGGGTGTTTTTCAGTAAAACTGGCCAATTTTGATGCGATTTTTGCAATAAATCATTTAGGGGCCCCTATAGGCCAATTTTTAGGTTCATATTGCATTTTTGTTAAACAATTTTAGGGGCCCTTTTCATCAATTTCCTGGTGCTAGCACCCGGCGCACACCCCCTTTGTACGGCTCTGCGATAGAACATCGCCATCTAACATTCCGCGATCCAACTAATGGATAATATAACGCAACGCCTGTATTTGCGATAAAATGTCTAAAAGTTTTCTTTCCATAAGATTCACGTAAAATGTTTACACATTTGCATAAAACCAAAATATCACCCTATAGTAAAATCGTTGCTTATAAGTGTATACACACTAGAAACGGGAACTGTATTCGGGTCGATGTTAATCCGACTAGCATTCAGGATCTGAAAATTTCTCCGGAATAATAAATCAATGTCCCGAGTACGACTCGGGGGTTTTTTTGCAATTATCTCGAATAAAATCGGGAACCGTGTATGCGCATGCGCACTATAATATTTTCATATTTATAGCCGGTGATCATATGCCTCCGTAGCACATGCGTCA
>JXPH01021838.1:0-11028 GCA_001014845.1 Mochlonyx cinctipes
GAACAACAAAACTTATTGAACACCCTAGTACTACAAAAAACATTGCAATAAAACTGCTCGAAAAACTTTAAAGCAACATAACATAAAATTCTATGATTTCCCAGTATTTTGAATTCCAAAAGTTGGAATTTTACAGCTTTTAATTCGGCATGGAATAAAAAATTCTACAAATTTTCAGGATCAATCATTCCGTTTTGAAATTAACTATTGCGATATTAATTATTGGAGCGGTAAATTCCGACAAAAATATTTCAAAAACTCCATCTCATAGAAAAACATTTATCCGCACAAATTATCATTTGAATCCGTAACTCCCGGTTGAAAGCAAATATAATTTGATATTGATAAAAAAAAACTCGATATTGATTGTTTCCAAAATTAATTATTATTATTATTTATCAAACAAGTAAAAAGGCTCAACTGGACCGAAATCAAATAATAGAATATCAGATGATTTTATTGGGATTAATTTTGTTTGTCTTATATTTATTTTCCGACCACTTCCGCTGTATTCCATTCTCTTAGCCCACCCGGCAGAAACAACAAACAATACAATTTAGGCACAAAAAACGGAAACGAGAAGCGTGTCGACAGGTCAGACAGGGGATTTGTGTTTTGTTTATTCTCATTTTCACCAAAAAACTTTGAAAGAAAATAGATATCCAAACAACAAAGATATTTGAAAAACTAAAAATGTCAAGCAGGAAAGTCAACATACGTGATTAAATTTTAGCTGTCCAGTAAAAAAGGTCAAAGGTGTGGATGAAAACTTTTAATGGAAATGCAAGTGTTAATGACCTTATTTTTATTTTCAAAACAGCACTGAAAAAATAACCACTTCGAAAAATAATTATTCTCGACCGCGATGTAAAAACGCAAGTTCATTTCATCGTCAAGGGTCAAATTTGAACGGTTGATAGGTAGACACTCTACCGATCAAGCCATCAAGGCAGTTAATTAGGACAAAGATCATTTATGCCAATTTTGAAGAAGATCTCAAAACTTTTTACAGAGTTATCCAAAAAAGTCTGGAACTATTCTTGCAACCTAACAAAAGCTTTTATTCCAAATTTGAACTCATTCAAAGTATTTCAGAAGTTTCTGGTTCTTAGGAGCCGTCAGATTCCGATGTCCCAGGGTTAAACTTTTTCAGGAACTGTTCTTGAATACTTAACACAAGATTATTTTCCAACTTTGAGCTCATTCCAATCATTAGAACTCAAGATTTCTGGAAAACACTATAGTCAGTTTCTCTGGGGCCCTCGGATCCCGTTGCCTGATTCAGCCCATTAACGAACTCGGCCTTACCTTTTTTTCAGAAAAGTGCCCTCACAAAATTTCAGCCAAATCAGTTGAGAATTACGCAAGTTATCGAGGACACACAAACACACACACAGACAAAATTTTTCTCTGTTGTTTTGTGTTTAAGACCATTTGGAGCAACTTTTCCGGAAGGACCAAAAAAATCATTTTCGCTATTAAAATACATTTACGATTTAATCGTAATACTTTTAGTCAATTGGGAGAGCTCAAGTTACTCAACTTGGATTATCACAACTTTCAAATGAGATGTGAAATTTCCAATACTCAGGTTTTTTCCTAAAAACCTGACAGCAGTCTTGTGTACTGGGTGTACCTATATTATTGCAGATAATGTAGAACATTAGCTTTTGAATTGAATCAGTATAATGAACAAAGAAAAAGGTAATGAACAAATGAAAAATCGTTACACATATATGCTGCAACTCCCACCTACTTTATATTGTGTTGTGACCTCGGGTCAAAAGTACATTTGTTGGTTTGTTATTAAGAGTAAGAAGTGGAAGCTTAAAAAGGGAAAATAAAACATTTAATTTCATTTTCATTGCATTCATTTTTTCCATTTTCCAGAATTTTATAAATTCCACTCCACATGCCAAAAACAAACTGGTAAGGCGTCCGCATTTACATTATGCTTGAAAATTCCAAACTCTCGCCTGTCTGTTCTGTTTTGGCCATACTTAATAGTGTTGCAATCACGACATTCGAAATGCCTACAGTTTGGCGAATTCATTGGAAATCCTTAACGACCGTGTGATTTCGCCCCATCTACAGGATTTTCATACACAAACGTCGTCCAGTTGTTAAGGGTTAACTAAAATGCGCATTTGAAAATAAGTACTGTAATATCAAAATGAATTGTAGACATCGTAGTGAAATAAATAAAATAAAATATTATAGTTTTAGGAATTTTGGAGTAAAGATCAAGTAATTAGTAAAAAATTTAGTCTTTCATTAAAAGTGTGTCATCAGCAACAGAAGATCGGGTGTGCCATCAAAAACAGTCTTTTTCAAGACTAAAATAGAATTTTATTATTCAGATCGCACCCGACTTCTGCTCCGAACCATCCGCATCTGCATCACTGAAGAAGGCATCATCTGCCGTGAGGAACCAGCAGCCGAAGAAGAAGGACGCCCTGCTCCAGCCTGGGTAAGCCGCAACAGTAAACAGGAATTCAGCCACCCCGCCAGACTGGTAAGCAAAGTCTCTCCCTCTCTCGCCTCGCTCTCTTGTCCCTCTCATCGAGACGCAGACCTTGGCCCTCGCCGTCCACTCAGTCAATTGCCGTACCATCCACCGACCACCTACGCATCGAGCATTTGCCTTACTGTCCGCTGACTTACAGTGGACCAGCAGCATTGCCATCAATTGCCCTTGCCGTCCGCTGTTTGCCACGCAATTCGCACACTGCTAGTGTCCACCGACCGCCAGCCAATAACCACCTTCGATGTTTGTGCAAGCCCCCACCCTGTGATCGCCCATTTTGCCGTCCGTCGCTGGTGCCGTCTCCAATCTATCCTTCAGTCCTCGTCCCCTCAAATCCGAAGTCGGAACAATAGGAATAATTTTGCCTAAATTAGACTAAAATCTCACAAAACCAAATCCGCTTTCATCCAATTAACAAATTGTATACAGTTTTCGTAGAATTACCGTTCATACATTATGTGTGTATAGAAAATGGAGCATTTTCCGAAAATAAAGATATAATTTTAGTTCATTATGAAAGCTAAGCTTTTTCTCAGAATACAATTAGGATTTTTGGTTGTTGGTGAATAAAAATTACATTAAAATCATATCATGAATAGCATTAAAACATTACATATTTTAGGTTGCGTTCTCGTTTGATTTTTCCGCTTTTCATCTTTACTCTGCCAATATAGATAATAGATAAAAAATTATGCAATCAAAAACATGGTTTTTCAGGAAAGCTCCTTAATTTGGTCTGGGGGCTTTTGAAATTTTGCCACTATGATCTCTCAGGTGTTCTCACAGTTTTATTCTTGAAAGAAATTCGTCTATACGATTATACGATTTCCCTAGAAATCACAGAAAAGTTCAGGGAATTAAATTTCCCTTATTTAACACGTGATTTTATATACGCTCTGAAATTTTCGTGCCCTCTTTTAGTTTTAGATATACGATTTAGACTTGGACAAAGAATTTTGAAGAGGATCGGAAAAGTATTTACAGATTTATCCAAGAAAGTAATGTAATTGGAAGAATCAGAACCAGATTTAGCATTGAAACTGTTTTAAAGAAGTTGCCAAAAGCTTATATTCCAAATTTGAACTCATTCCGATCCCTATAGCACTTCTAGAAGTTCTTAGTACACAAGAGCCCCCAGATCCCGATGTCTTAGGGTCAAACTATTTTAGTAACTGATGTTGGATACTGTCCACAAGATGATGTTCCAAATTTGAGCTAATTCAAGTCATTAAAACTCAACATTTCCTGAAAATTATCGTGAGTTTGTATGGGGTCTCCCAGACTCCGTGTCGTTCAAAGGACTCATCCTTACTTTTGGTGAGAAAAGCCTACGCACAAAATTTTATCTAATTTGGTTGAGAATTACGTAAGTGACAGACATGCAAACGCACAGATTTTTCTTGTTTTTTCCACGTTTCAGACCATTTGGGGCAACTTTTTCCGAGGAACCAAATTTTTTTAAATTTTAGTGAATACATAAGCTTTTTTTCTGCCTATAAATATGATGAGAGAAAGCAAGCAAATCTAAAAAACTCCAAATTTTCAGAAAAATACTGATAAATATTGTTGAATATTCATTGCCAAATTGATGAATCTGTCTTGTCAGATGGAAAAACCCGTATCACCCCAAAGACAATCAGTATTAAGATATACAAAAAAATTATCATTGATTTTTTTGTACATCTTATAATACATCTTTGGGGGTATACGGGTTTTTGCCTGTTTGACCATGTTTGCTGTCCCGGGAGAAAATCAGAGACTTTTCTACAGGACTAGAATCAAGGCCTAGTGAACCAAAGAGGCACAAGGGCACTTATTTTTTATAAAAATGAATTAGTTATTCATTTATTCATATTTACTTCAGAACTGACTGAAATTATAAAAGAAGTCTATAAATCCTCTTGCTCCTAGGACATTTTGAAAGGGCGCATGAAAATTGAGCGCTAGGGCACTTTTTTTTCACACCCGAAACTAAACTGCTTTTCCATCCAAAAACGATTAAATATAAGATATCCACAAACAGAGATTTGGAACGCTTGGAAAGCTTCTCTACAATTCTGTGAAGAAATGCCAATCGCACAAGATATTAATAAAATAGAAAAAATGTCATTCAAGCGTGACTAGGTATGACGTGTATCTTCAATAGAGATTATATGTAAACTAAGACCGAAACCCAAAAGAAACTGAGATATAAACCGAAACCTTGCTCAACGACAAATGTGTATCTTAACTATTGATCGTCTTTGGTATACTCAAAGTTAATCAATATGAAAATGTAAATTTATCAAAAATGAGCATTCAACGACCAATGTTGAAAATTTTTTAATAGTAGATAGCATGAGAGCATATGCAATAATTTTTGCTGTTCTTGGTTAGTTTTTGTTGAGTTTTGGTCTTGGTTTACATATGATCCCTATTGAAGATACGCGACACCTCGTTATGTCACAATCCAACTTTTTTGCTATATTGTGAGATTGGTATTGCTTTACAGAACGATTGAGAAAATATCTGACCATCCTAGGTGCACTATCTGTTTCTGTAAATCTGAATATTGATCGACTATGGTATACTAAGGCGTTGTACCCATCCAGTGAAATTATTTGATTCCAAAAACATCAATATTTTTTTATATTTATTGATAGAATTTAAAATATAGCAAACACTTATCAGACGAATTTTCAATAAATTAAAAAAGGAGACCTATTGATATTTTTGAGTTCAATCGGACAAAAGCTTCAATGGGTTCCCATACAAAAAAATTACCTTCAGCTAAATATCCTTCGGCAAAATGTCCTTCAGCCAATTGTACCAGAATTATTTACGGACATTTTGGGAACCAATTACCGGAAATTGCTTCCAATTTACCAAATTTGCTGGAAATTATTTAGCATCCCATTTACAAAATTTTTTTTGCTTCCCATTTGCAAACTTTGTTATTTTTTTAACTTTGCTACCCAGATTACAGGAAAAAATAAATTGTGACCAACTTTACTGAGCTGTTTGAGACGCATTTACGGAAAAAATAACTTCAATTTTCCAAAATTTTCTTCCTTATTCACGAGAAATTGCTGTCCAATTCATGAGAGCCGAAAATAAAATAATCCCCTTGGATAACACTCCTAATGAAAACATCTCAAACTAATTTAACGCAATCCCATACTACAAAGAAAAGAAACTATAATAATGCATATTGAATCCTACCTCTAGAAACTATAGAAGTGAAAGTCGTGGTGCCGGATTGTCCAGGTTCTTTTTATTTGGGTTTGTGTAATGATTTTCATAATATATAATAAGGCCAATAGGTACCCTATTGGGACCAGGCGAGTCCTCATATTTCAGAGAACTTTCTAGGTATTTAGTGGACCTACAGCTTATAGTGGATTCCGATCCACCCCAACTTTATAATGGTTTTGCTAATGAGGTAACAGCTCATTGAGCCCATCAAGTCATGTTCAGTTTTTTATTGCAAACTGACTACCTTTTATTATTATTATTATTATTATAATGATTTTCTTACGATCGGTCATGAACTGTTTAAACGTGGGGAAAACCTGCTCGCAAAACCCACATGACAAAAACGTCGTAATAATACCCAGTGTGCAAAAGTTGTCAACATCTGCCCAACAACTGATATGCACTGCCCAACTCATGCAAGACCAACAACTGTCTACCTATTAGAATATGCTTGGCCAAAAATGTTGAAGTTGACCAATTTTATCGACCTCAACTGCCCAACATAACAAAAAAATATCTTGGGCATATTAAAGTGTATTTGGGAGTTTTGAACTGTCCAACACTGGTCAACATCGACTTCTTTGCACACTGGGTAATAACAACAATAATAATAATATATCATCCCTGATTTTGGTTTTCCCAGTTTTTCTTCTTGTGCAATAATATTGCAAAAGATAATACAAACCGAATGAGAGGAGGTCAACTATTCAAACTTCAAATGCAATATCTAAATATTTCCATAGCAAAATAAAACATAATTTTATATGCTCTTTCCACAAAATCATAATCCATGAATTTTTAAGATGAAAAAGATAAGGAGAAAATAGAAATTTTGAGGTTTTTCTTGATGTTTCCTTTGAATGCACAATTTTGCTGAGCTCTTATTTTTCTTTCAACATTATAGCTCTTATCCTCCTTACTATTATACGCCTATATTTCTTTAGAATAATTAATTTTCTTTCATAGACCAGCCAGAGTCCAAGAAAAACAATTACTTGGCTCCAGATGGACGTGGCAAAATAGAAAAACTTCCCAGAAAAAACTTATTTCACGTATAGTTGTGGCAAGTTGTTTCGCTTGGAAAACGAAAAAGTTTTTTCTAAAAAATTTCGATAAAAAGTTTCGTTGGGACAAACTGTCACAACGAAGCAACTTCTTATTTCTTCAGTCTGCTTGTAGGCTTATACATTAAACTTTATTGAGGGATGAATTTGGGCCGAGCACAGTCCTCGAATTCTTCAGTAGAAAGATGATCAATATTAAGATGTATATTTGACGTAAATGAGCATTGAACGACCACTGTCGGAGATTCAAGAGCACAATACCAGGCGGATCAAGAAGTGTGGAATAATCCTAAGAGATGGTGCTTGTATGCACCAATGATCAATTTATAACTAACTTCACTCTTCTTTAGACGTCTGTTAAAATTTCACCCATTTATGTTTACGCATTCACAAGTTACTGCCCCAGTGAGGAAGATTGAACGACATCGAATCGCTAATTTAACGTCATGTCGAAGGCGTCGATTCGATATCGTATACGATATCGAATACTTGGTGTTACGATGTTGGATGATTTCATCCTGATGCCTTCGACATTTTATAGCAAAATGGTTCCATATTAGAGCTATTATATAATTTCTAATAAATAACAATTTTCACCATAATTACCTATCTCTCTGATTTGGTCCATAAAAATAGTTGAAATGTTTTAAATATTTTGTTTAAAACTTAATAAATTATCTTCTTCACTTATTAAATTGCTAATTTAACTATTTCTTACATTGTAAATTACATTTAATTGTGAACAATGCAATTTGCAATGTCATTTTAAATAGACGCCATACAACATTTAACACCAATTATTCGATATCTGTACATCATGTCGGCTATCGACAAGTCCAATACTTTTCGAATACAACAAATCTTCGATATCTGCACATAATGTCGATTATCGACAAGTCTCAAACTTCTCGAGTACAACAATTCTTCGATATCTGTACATCAAGTCGACCATGGACACATCTACTACTTTTCGAGTGGATGTCGAAACATTGCATGGTATTTTATGTGTCGAGACAATCAACATTTTACGCATTGGGGCAGTAAGAAGCAACCAACTTCCGTGTTTTTTTAATGGAAAAATTTGAGATTCGTGTTCTGATTAACCACTATTATTCACGCAAGAAAACGATAACCGAGACCAAAGCAAAGCTAGATAAGTATTACTCGAACTCTGCACCATCGATGAAGATGATTCAAAAGTGGTTTCCTGACTTTCGTTGCGGCCGTACAAGCACAAGTGATGCTGAACGATCTGGACGCCCAAAAGAGGTCAGTGCACCAGAAAACGTCGAAAAAACCCATAATATTATATTGAACGACCCTAAAGTGAAATTGAGGTAGCTAGCTGAGGCCACAAAGATGTCGTATGGCAGTGTGGTCAATATCATACATGATATTTTGCGTATCAAGAAGCACTGCCTGCGATGGGTGCCACGTTTGCTCTCAGAGGACTAAAACGAACATATGTTACGATTTCCCAGCAGAATTTGGCAATGTTTACGTGAAATTCAAAGGAGTTTTTGCGCCGATTCATGACCATGGATGAAACATGGATCCACTTCTAAACATCGGAGTCCATTCAACAGTCAAAACAATGGGTTTCTCCGTATTTTGGGATGCGCGTGAAATAGCATTATTCGAATATCTTGAAAAAGGTAAAACCATAACTGCCGCATATTATTCATCATTATTGGATCGTTAAAAATTGAAATCGCAGAAAAACGGCATTTGAAGAAGAAAAAAAAGCTCTAACATCACGACAATAAGCCTGTTCATTCATTTTTGGTTGAACTGGTTCCTGAGCCACCGTATTCACCAGACCAGGCCCCCAGCGACTTTTACCTGTTACCAAGCCTAAAGAGATGGCTCACCGGTAAGCGATTTCACTCAAATGAGGAACTCATAGCAGAAACTGAGGCCTATTTTAGAGAGCTTCCGAAGGATTACTTTTCGGACGAGTTAAAAAAGCTAGAAAAACTTTGGACTAGCTGTATCGACTGTATGTTGAAAAATAAAACCGAATTAGGCCAAAAAAATGTTTTCTAGTTTCACTTATTCCATACTTCTTGATCTGCCTAGTATTTAAGAGCATCTACAATAATTTTGGTTGATCTTGGTTTGTGTCTAGTTTCGGTTGGGTTCCGGACTTGATTTGCATATAATCCTTATTAAAGATACCCGCCACATCGTCCTGTGTCAATGCAATTATTTTTTCTTTTTTTTTATTGTATTGTGAGATTAGCATTCCTTCGCAGAAGGATTGAGAAAATCACCGAACGTGCTAGGAGCAATATCTGTTTCTGTAAATCTTAAAATTGATCGTCTTTGTCCAGTATATGGTTTCTCGTGTTGTCTGTTGGCTTTGAGAGTTTGAGATTTGCCTTGGGTTTACGTCCTAAATGCCTTAAAATAAAAGAAACAAAAACTTACACACTTATAAAGGGGAACGTTATTCAGGTTTATTTTATCCAGTCTAGCAAAATTTCCCAATTTTTAATATCGCTCCTTCACTAATTCGTAACTCTGTGATTTTTGAAAGCTAATCGCATTCTTTTATCCTGGGATTCGGGACCTTTTTTAAGTGTTCCGGATGTCATAAAGTGTTCCATAACGTTAACGTATCTTAAAATTCCCATCATCAAGAAGTCTTTACTCTTTTATTCAAAATCAATATCTCTCGAATCCAGACGTAAAATCCCCAAAATATGATTGATTACCCCTAATAAATTGAATGTCTTCTATACTCCAGAGATTCTATCGTGTGTCAATTCTGCCTCAATCACTACCGATAAATAATATGAAAACTGAAAATAGAAAATAGAATTTATGAAAATAGACTTTAATGCATTTAACGATGATGAGTTAAATAACATTTTTTAAGGAAGGAGTGTTTGGGAAAATTGGCCGTTCTCCAAATTGTCCACCTTTCTCAACAAAAAATTAGAGTTGATTTGAGCAATCATCATCGACCGTCGTCTACAAATATTTTTATTACTAGCAACGTTTTTGTAATCATTTCCATATTTTGATTCGACAATACAATGTTGATTTTGCTCCTTCTGATACTATTCATCTGACCGTTTCATATTTTATATGGTAAATTTTTTAGATATAGGTACCTACGTGATATTACCAAGGAACTTTAGGAAGAAAATTTAAAAAAATCTTATTTATTAAATTTACTTTAAAATATTCTTTTTATGACAGTCGTCCTTTTTTAATAAAATTTTGCACCTAAATTAAACCCAAAAAGGATTTTATTTGTGATTCATGATCTTGGGCTTGGGTTATCCACCCGCCAACATCTCCTTCCAAAGACGATCAATATTCAGGTGTACAGAAACGGAGATTGCTCCTAGGACAGTCGAAGATTTTGAAAGGGAATAAGTTACATTGACACTAGGGTAGGCCGTACTCGGAAAAATTCAGAAATTACTAAAAAGCCCCATTCCAAATCTGCGCCCATCAAAAACAAGCAAAATATTGTTGTCGGCATATCTGAATTTTGAGTGTTTATATTCGCAGAATTGGTTTGACAGTTGGCTGTTGGGCTAATGGTTTTTTGAAAATAACTCAAAACTGGATGGTTATAAATTAATATTGGGGGTGTGAACTATTTCATAGCGTTTCACAAAAGATGACGTAACTATTTCTGTTAATTCAATTTTTTTTTTTTTTTAATTTTGAGAATATTCGTGGACAGGTGCTGTCACTGACCGTTAATTTCTAGCATTCATCAGTTAGCTGAAGTAAAACAGAAAACATTTTCTACTTTTGATAAAGTCGAGTTTTGTACCGAATAAAGAAAAGTGCTGCCGAAAGTTATCGTATTTTACAGGAAGTTTATGGTGACCATGCTCTAGCAGAGCAAACATCATGTCAAAAATGATTTGAACGGTTCAAAAGTGGTGATTTTAACTTGGAAGACAAAGATTGACCCGGATAGCCAAAAAAGTTTGAGGACACTGATTTTGAGGCATTTCTCGATGTAGATTTGTATCTAATACAAAAAGAACTTGCAAAATCATTGGGGATTGATCGATCAACCATTGCCAAACCCCAAACGTTTACATAACTTAGAAATGATTCAAAAACAAGGAAATTGGGTGCCATATCAATTAAAACCAAGAGATATCGAGCATCGTTTTTTCACATGAGAACAACTGCTGCAACAAAGACAATGAATACAAAGATATCCAAATC
>JXPH01021860.1:0-13284 GCA_001014845.1 Mochlonyx cinctipes
ACACGTCTTTCACTCACTTGACATTTCACCCATTTGCCCATCACAAAATATACAATAAATATGAAAAAAAAGCTACTTAATCCACTTTGTGGCTTCCTAAGTTTTTTGTCAAGGATGGAATGTATGGCATAGTTTGTAGTTTTCAATCTCATCTAGCACATTCGGAAGAAAAACTGCTTTTTGTTCAATAAGCTAATGACTTTCCACCCAAGCCACCTAAAAGTCGTAGAGGTGACACCGGGGTCTGAAAATTACGTTTTAGCCAAAGGGTTGGCAATACCAATTCTTGCAAACTGACGCAAGAAATAATGCACCTTCTCCATACTTTATTAATGATGCTTCAATTCATAAACAATTAAGAGATAGCTTAATTAAGACACTTCTTACCTATATGCATGAGAGTGAGTGTTTAAAATTATAACAGCGATTTTACAAAATCGGCCTTGCTAATTTTTGCTCTCCAATTTCATCTGCACCTATCATTAATTTATATCGCAGGTTCATCAAAACAGTGATCATAACACTAAAATAAAAGTTTCTCATCACACACAGCCAGCATCCAAAGCAAAATCAATTGAAACACAATTAATTACTACAAATTAATCATACGAAAAAAGGTCAATTTCTTAATGATGACCCTCTAAACTAGATCCATCATTTGGAATTGGATTTGGATTTGGAGTTTGCAAGACAAATGAGCCACCATTGATCCATCTCTGTAAAACCAATTTAAAAACATTAAAAAATCATATTATACTGGATACAATCTTTGATTTGATTACATTTGTTGTTGTGATCAACATGGGGTAAAATTGTGTTTGGATCAAAATAAAAAAAAAGCAGAAAAAATGACGAAGAAGTTCAGAAAAACGTTCATCATCATCAACATTTTGGATTCGGATGATATTTTTTTTATTCTTTTTTTTTCTCTTACGTTCAGACTTAATTTAAATTGTTTTTATGGGTACAAAATTCTGATTGTTTCAATTTTCTTCATATAATAAATATTCTCTCCTAACTAAATAAATGAAAGAATGACTGTGAATATGGAATGAAAACATGCCGCTCAACTCAGTACGGTTTGTCGTTTTTTCCCTCTTTCTTCTCTCCATCACATCATATCTCTTCGAAAGGACATTAAGTTCTTTTTCTTTCAAAATATAATTTAATGATGAAGGTTTGAGACTTTTGAAAAATGATGTGTAATTAATAATTTTGTAATAAATGATGAAACATCTTGTAGTACAATGTAAGGCTTTGACGGTGCTTCAAAGTGGATCGAATCGACAAGGATGAGTCTGTGAAATTTGTTCGTAGACCATTTCGGATCATGATAATTTGTCATTTTAATATCGAAAGGCTATAGAACAAAAGGAGTTTGGTATATTTTATATTCAACCTGTTAATACCCTGGGAAGCTTTGTTTATAAAATTTACCGGCAATTGGATTCATGTCTTCAGGCGCCAGAGTAATTGATTTTAGGGAATAACTATGACTAGTATAGTATGATATGGTTGCAACTTTGGCCGAGGAAAGTAAATTGGGAGTAGGAACTTCATAAAAATTTAGCGAAAAGCAGAGCTCCAACGTGAGTATGATATACTTTATCGTACCTCAGGCGAGATTTCCGGATTCACTCTAAAGATTTGGTGGCCAAAGCAGGGAATGTTGCAGCACGTAAAGATTCTAAACAAATATTTTGTATCTCTAAAGAGCTTGTGAATCCGATCAAAAAGATGGTCTTGCTTGTCGTGAAAGTTAAGGACGGGAACATCCTGCATACTGAAGATGAGCAACTGCATAGGTGGTGGGAGCTCTTCAACGAAGTTTTTAATGACGATGCAAACGATCCAGAGCAGCTTGTTAACAACCAGCAAAATCCAGCTTCAGCACCCTTCAGCATCAATACTAGGATTAATGTCGGTCGAGCCACCCAGTGGAGCTCAAAGAAGCAATATCTACTTTGAAAAATGGAAAAGCTCCTGGTATTGATGGAGTCCCGTCAGAAATTCTAAAAACTAATATAGAAGACCTATATCAACAGACATTCTCCATTCATTTTTATGTAATGTCTGGAACACTAACACGTTTCCAAGTGACTGCAAACAGGTTTGATAACGAAGACCCCAAAGAAAGTTGATATAAGTGACTGTTACGATTGGCGAGAGATCATGCAGCAGTCCAATCCCAGTTAAATCTTGGACAATTATTTTGAAAAGAACCAGCACAGCGCTTGATGCAACATTACAAAGAGAACAGGCAGGTTTTCAAAAACACGTCTCCTAGGTCGACCAAAAAAATATACTCAGAATCATAATTGAGTAGTGTATCGAGTGGAACCGACCAATGTACGTCGTTTTCGTTGACTTCCGGAAAACCTTTGATCTGCTAATGCAGGACGCAATTCGGAAGACGTTAAGCGGTAGAGGTTACATAGAGATTTTAATTTTTTGAACCCGAAATAAGAGTTCAAATTAGCCAAAAGAAGTTCGTTTAATCCTTTTTTAGGGTTCATCGAGCTTTAAAACGGTTTTTGCTCGAATTCATAATAAAGTAGGTAGACTTAAATCTAAATTGTGGCTACTTTGAACCCATAGAAGGTTCGTCAGTTTTTGTGTGTAGTCTTAAAAACTGTCCGGCAGCAATCTTTTATTCACGGAAAATTTGAAGAGTTCCTTTTTATGATATCCTACTTTTTACTATTCTCCTAGATTTTGCTATCGCCTAGATTTAGGCCTTCTAAGGGGAGTAGTACATTTCCTCGATTGACGTTTGCTTGAAACACGTTTGCCCGAAGCCCATTTCCCCGCAATTATTTTACCCGAATGATACACACTTAGAAATGGGAACTTTATTCGGGTCAATTTTAATCCGATTAGCATTTGGGATCTAAAAATTTCCCGATATTCGGTTCCCTTATTTAATAATCCCGATATTCGAGAATTATAAGTTAATGTCCCTGAGTATTGAGTTACCTACGACTCGGAAGTTTTTATGCAAATATCTCGAATAATAAAACTCTCATGAATAAAATCGGGAACTGTGTGCACATGCGCACGATAATATTGAAATATTTTAAATATCTTCATCATTTTATAGCCGATGATCATATGCCTCCGTAAAGCATGCGTCGGAGCAATAGCTCTGAAAGCGAGAGATCACGAGTTCAAACCTCGGTATGCTATTCTTTTTTAATGAAAAATTCTAATTTAAAAGCTAATCGTGATAACTTGAATCATCGGGTTGCGATATTGTCCCGATTCAGAATCCGAATACTTACTTACTAACTTATGGGCCTATGGTACCACCCAGGTGGGACACAGCCGATCAATAATCCTATTCCATCTCATTCGGTNAAACCTCGGTATGCGATATTTTTTTAATGAAAAAATCTAATTTTAAAAGCTAATTGAGATAACTCGAATCGTCGGGTTGTGATATTATCCCAATTTAGAACTCGAATGCTCAGCAGATGAAATATCAGGTTATTTATCCCGGGACTTTTTTTTAAGTGTATATGAATATGTTTCCCCGAAGCTTGTATCCCCGAATGGTACGATTGCCCGAATGTCGTTGCCCGAATAGTTTTCCTAAAATTTTCCCTTCTTTAGAAAAGATTTTAAAAAAAATTCAAATCTTAACTATGGCAAAGAATGGTGATCTTTCAAATTGGCTCTTTAAAAGGCTGCACACTAAAAATATACCATTCGGGGAAACGAGCTTTGGGCAAACGTACCATTCGGGGAAACGTACCATTCGAAGAAACGAGCTTAGAGCAAACGTACCATTCGGGGATACGAGCTCCGAGCAAACGTATTCGGAAAAACGAGCTTCGAGTAAACGTGTTCGGGGAAACGTGTTCAAGAAAACGAGATTCGGGAAACAGAGCTTCGGGTCTAAGGTATTCTTCTTCTAAGGTATTTTTCTTCTTTAAAAGTATCGCTGAACTCAGTTCTTATGGTTTTCCTTTCTTCAAAAGTATCGCCAGCCTAGATTTCGGTGGCGATAGGTTTAGGCCTTCTAAGGCTTTTGCCTTCTTTAGAAGTATATACCTATCTAGATTCTTACGTTGTATTAGGCTTAGGCCTTCTAAAGGATTTCTCTTCTTCAAAAATATTGCCAAGCCAAGTTCTTCTGTAGCTCTAGGTTCAGGCCTTGTAAGGGATTTCCCTTCTTTAAAAGTATCGCCAATTTAGGTTTTCATGTAGCCATACGTTTGGGACTTTTCAGAGATTTTTCTTCTTTAAAAGTATCTCCAACCAAGCTTTTTGCATACACATAGGCTTAGACCTTCCAAGGGATTTCTTTTCTTTAAAAATATCGCCAGCCTATGTACTTGCGTAGCCTTACGTTCAGGCCATCTGATTCATTGCTAACCTAGGTTTAGGCCTTCCAAAGTTTTTCCTTCTTTAAAAGTATGATCTATCTTGGTTCTTACGAAGCACTAGGTTTAGGCCTTCTAAGGCCCTTCTTTAAATGTATTGCCAATCTAGATTCGTCCGTAACACTAATTCCAGGCCTGGTAAGGGATTTCCCTTCTTTGAAAGTATCGTAAACATAGGTTTTTGCGCAGCCATAGGTTTAGGTCTTGTAAGGGATTTCTCTACTTTAAAAGTATCATCAACCTAGGTTTTTGCGTAGCAATAGTCATACACACTCAGTTACGTTTCAAAAAACCAGCATTTTAAAATGCTGATTTTAAATCGCTAAAACAAATTACAGTTTTTTCAGCGAACCACAAATGTCAAAATTTGGTTTCAATTCAGTTGCGATTTTTCAGCATGATTTCAAGATTTCCGTATAAAATTTCAATAAAAATTCATGAAAATGCATAAAAACGATAGTACATTTACAATTTTAGTTAGTTTAATAAATTTTAGCCACAAAAAGTACATTTCCAACATTATGCTTTGTAAATATATGTGTTAAAAGCCATATTATACTTGTATACTTGTAATATTATTTTTCGCTCCATTTTTGTTTCAAACAAAATGCTCCGCCATTTCTGCAACGAGTTCCACACATAAGACGCAAACTTTAGCTGATAAAGTTTGCGGTTTAATCAGCTGTTCAAAATTCAGCTCTTTTTTTGCGGTTTTACAGCAGATTTTATTGAGTGTGTAGGCCTTCTAAGAGATTTCCTTTCTTTAAAAATATCGCTAACCTATGTACTTGCGTAGCCATACATTAAGGTCTTCTAAGGGATTTCTCTTCCATAAAAGAATTGCCAACTAGGTTCTTGCGTAGCCATGATTAAAGCCTTCTAAGGAATTTCCCACCTGCAAAAGTATCGTCAAGCTAGGCTTTTGAGTATAATTTTAGGTTTAGAACTTGGTGTGTAAGCTCCTGGCGAGTATTATCCGAACGAACTGAAAGTGTTTATATAGGTTCCTGGTGCATACCTAAGAACAGTTCTTAATTCAAAATGTACAAAAATTACAGGACCAGAAAGTTCCATAATACAAAATTAGAAAATTTGATTGGTTTTATTTATTTGAAATGATATTTGTAGGATCAATTGCTTTTGGTTAATTGGCCAAAAATTAAAAGTGGCATCCCAAAATTCATTTTGAGAGGCCGAAAATTTAATAAAAATAATAAGGCCTATAGTACCCTATTGGGACCAGGCAAGTCCTCATATTTCACAGAACTTTCTAGGTATTAGTGGACCTACAGCTTATAGTGGATTNTATAGTACCCTATTGGGACCAGGCAAGTCCTCATATTTCACAGAACTTTCTAGGTATTAGTGGACCTACAGCTTATAAGGGATTTCGAACCACCACAACTTTAATGTTTATGCTAATGAGTTACCAGCTCATTGAGCCCATCAAGTCGTGTTCAATGTTTGCTGCAAGGAAACTGACTAACCTGTTCGACATGAATGCCGTTTGAACGCCTTCTATCCCATATTAAGTTTTTGCAGCAAGTATATTTTTGATAGCATGGCTCTGACAATAGATGTTGGAAATCACTTTGTCTACCCTATTATTCATTAATAATAGCGCACGCAAAGTAATTTATCTTCTCGATAGCGATGAAAAAACGCAAGTTAGTTCAATCGCCACGGGTCTGATTTGAACCCGTATCCTAGTGGTTCATAGGGAGACGCTTTATCTATCAAGCCACCAGGGCAGCCAAAAATTTGAGTAGCTAAAAATTAAATTGGGTGGGTCGAAAATAAAATTTGGGCAGCGATCGAATATACTGAAATAATAAAGTGTCGCAAAAGGCATAGGCTCTAAGTAAGAAGCATAATCTTGCTTGTACGCTCTTAACTTCACTGCATGAGGTCTCGGTTGAAAAAAAAAAAATTTATTGAATCCCCCCTTAATCCAACCCATGTAAAGCACGTTTACTTCGAAAGAAGAAGAGAAAAACTGAACAGAATGACATCGCTTTTATTCCCAACATATAAAATCATGTCGAAGAAAAAGTCAACAAGTGTGATTTTGTACATTTTGTCAAAATGTCAAAGGAAATTACGTCTGCAGGCATGACAGGGACGGTTTTTTTCTTTACAATATTTTTTTTGTTCAACGTGTTCAAAAAAAGGAGAAAAAAAACATAAAACCACAACAGAGTTGCCCTTTTTATCGGTGTTTTATGTCAAGAAAGTGAACAATAATGGAATTAGATTAAATCTTGAATGCACCTGACATCGTATCGTCCTTATGTCAAGTTTTTTTTTTCATTTGGTCCTTTTTTCAAGTATATTGGATTAAAAATTTAGAATTTCTTCTACCTCTTTTGAGCCTTGACATATATTTAAGATAAATTTTGTCCTTTTCAAATTGAAAAGCATCCCTTAGCGCCTGCGCTTAGCGGCTTCTTAAGATCTGAAGAGGATCTAGATTAAAAAATGACCCATTAAAAAAAATTGAAAAATGAAAACTAATCTATTTTCAAGGGGTAGATTACAGAGTTTTGGTCAAGTCGTTATAATTTCTCGGAAATTTATTCCTGATTTAAAATCGATACTCTTCTTTTGATCGTAAAAAGTTAAATTAAGTCAATCTTGGGAGGGATAGGTATCAAGATAAAAATCTAAACAAATCAATTTGGTACGAAAATCATAAAAAAGGGTTGCATTTTTATACTTTTTCTTCTGAATAAAAAAAGGTTGTTAACAGTTATATGAGGAGCTACCTCACATTATATTATATACACTTTTATCCTTAGCCATAAAAGTGATCATAAAAGAGTGAATGGAAGGAGCCATAAAATATTTACCAAATTCATTTTAATTCAGGATTTAATGGATCTTGCTTCAATTTCTGAGATGGATTTTATGCAATAATATTTTTTCTACTCTTCTAACACTTGAGGGCGTAAATGTTATAAAAGAACCGCTCAAAACATCAAATAATTTAAACTGATATCAATTTAAAATCGCACATTCCCCAGAAAAAGCCATAAACATTCACCAGCCCATATAATGTATCTTGATCCAAATGAAGAAAACAATGTCGAGAGAAAAAGCGAAAAATCGAACAAAACAAGTGGACAACGCCCTCAATAGAAATTCTTTGAAAAATATCTTCGTCCCCAAGTCTAAAAGCGATTCAAACACACAACATTTTTAATAAACTACAATCAAATTATTATAAAGAAGGTTATCACGATAGGTTATAATTCATGTATATTTTTCGCGATTTTAAAACAATGAGTCCCTCCGGGTGTTTATTGGTAACATTTTATTTTATTCTGCGTTTTTTCTGCTCGTTCCAACCAAAAGCTAAAGCGAGACGAGATGGAAGAAAAAAACACATTGAAATTGTATACATTTCAAAACAATTTATATAAATTAAATGATCAAACTCACATTTTACTGATTTTTATGTACGAGGTACTAGGGGGATATTTCAAGTGGGGGTTTGACTTAGGGTGGGCGTTTATTTTTAATTGGTTAAATTGTTTTCTTTTCCCATCTTGTAAAAAAATATGAAACTGTTAGAATTGAGTATGAAAAATAATTACGCCCGCTCTAGATAAATGACCTTTTTCAATGTTAAATACCAATGTTACATACCAAATGATATCAAATCTTCGAAAAATAAATAATTAAAATTTCAAATTCAGTTTGCAAGAAACGACAACTACGCCCACCCAGTTTAAATTATAATTTAGAGTCAAAAAGTAACTACTTTATAAATCTATGAAGATAAAAAATCAGCCCAAAGTACAAATATACAAAAAAGTTTTTGTCAGGGTGGGCTTTAATTGTGCTATGTCGGAATCTCATTGCTCGAAAAATCATAATTCGTGAACCTTCAAATTGGGGCTCAAGCGGATTTTCGAGGATGGTTCTAGATGGCTGTTAAAAAATTACATTTTAGCAGAACAAATTTGGCGACTTATAACAAAACATGGTCGTTTATTATAAGTGCAGCGGAAATTTTATTTCAGCTCCACCCAAACAATCACTTGTAATAAAACACCAATTTTGACATGAATACGTTATTTTTAATGCATTTTTAACAATGTTAAGTAATCACAAAAATCTTATGATCGAAATGAGCTCAAATTTGGAATATGATCTTGTATTTGGTGGTTAATTTCCACTGTTTTGTAGTTTATATTTATTATGGAAAGTATCCAATAAAAATTCCTTCAAAAGTTTGACCTTGGGACATCGGGATCTGAAGTCTCCTAGGTACCTGTAACTTGCAGTAATCTTGAGTTCTAATCATCGGAATGAGCTCAAATTTGGAACATAATTTGTTGGTAAGCTTGACCCTAGGTCATAGGGATATGGGGGCACCTAAATTCTAACAATTTCCAGAATTTTTGAGTTGTAGTGATCGGAATGAGCTCAAATTTGAAATATAAGGTTTTGGTAAGTAGCCAAATACCGTTCTTAAAAAGTTTGACCTTTGGATATCGGGATCTGAAGGCTCCTAGGTACCAGTAACTTCCAGAAATCTTGAGTTCTAATGATCGGAATGAGCTCAAATTTGGAAAACAATCTTGTGGTAAGTACTCAAGAAAAGTTCTTAAAAAAGTTTGAGCCTGGGTCATCGGAATCTGTGGGCTTAAATTTGGGACATAAGCTTTTGATAAGTATCAAAGAACAGTTCCTATGCGAAATTTGGCATAATATTATCTATTCCTGATGCTTCCAATTACGAGACTTTCTTGGATAACTCTGAAAATACTTTTCCGACCCTCTTCAAAAATTTGCACATTTCATGTTTGTAGAAGTATTATTAATCCAGTTCCTACCTGAAATTAACAATAAACATGAATGAAAAGCTATATAATCCACCTTGTGGTTTCCTACGTTTTTTGAGTATAAAAATCCTAAAAATTTGAAATTTTGTTCAGGACTGAGTACAAAAACTGAAATTGGACAAATGTGGCAATTAAGGCAATCTAGAAGGCTTTTAGGCCATTAGGCCATTACTTTGCATAGAATATTTCTAAAAATCTGACATTTCGGTTACGCCCTTGTACCAAAACTGATATTGGACAAAAGTGGGTCCTCCATAGTGCTTTAAGGTTCTCTAGAGGCCTCCTTGGGAGATACTTTGGTAGAGAATTTCTAAAAGTCCAAAATTTAGGAGACAAGGTGGCATTTTTGCTGGATCAAATTAAAAATGTATTGAAAATGACCCGAAATATCCCAAAATCAAAATTGTGTCGAAGCTCATCCGATGTATTAAGAAGGTCCCCCGAAGTGTGCCGAATGTCATTTGAAGTGTGCCGAACGTCATTCAGTGTTCCATCACACTCAGTTACGTTTCAAAAAACCAGCATTTTAAAATGCTGATTTTAAATCGCTAAAACAAATTACAGTTTTTTCAGCGAACCACAAATGTCAAAATTTGGTTTCAATTCAGTTGCGATTTTTCAGCATGATTTCAAGATTTCCGTATAAAATTTCAATAAAAATTCATGAAAATGCACAAAAACGATAGTACATTTACAATTTTAGTTAGTTTAATAAATTTTAGCCTCAAAAAGTACATTTCCAACATTATGCTTTGTAAATATATGTGTTAAAAGCCATATTATACGTGTATACATTTTAATATTATTTTTCGCTCCATTTTTGTTTCGAACAAAATACACCGCCATTTCTACAACGAGTTCCACACATAAAACGTAAACTTTAGCTGAGAAATTTTGCGGTTTAATCAGCTGTTCAAAATTCAGCTCTTTTTTTGCGGTTTTACAGCAGATTTTATTAAACGTGCAAGAGTCACCAGAAGTGCTCCAAAGGTCACCAAATGTGTGCCAAAACGCACCCGAAGTTTGTCGAAGTGTTCCGAAGGTGAATCAAAGTGTTGCGAACAAATATATAAACCAGTTTCTAGTTTTCATAATTGAAGTGTCCCAAAAGTAACAAGAAATGTGTCAAAAGTTTTCCAAAGTGTGCCGAACGTCATACAGTGTTCCAAAAACCATCAGAAGTGTTCCAAAGGTCACTAAAAGTGTAGCAAAAAGCATCCAAAGTTCGTTGATGGTCGCCCGAAGAGTTCCACAGGTGGCTCTAAGTGTTGCGAACAAATATATAAACCAGTTTTTGGTTTTCATGGGAAACGTTTAAGTATTTTAAACTTGTATGTTCCCAAGAGTGATAGTCCTAAGTCCTTAAATTTAAGCCATTATGTATGCGTATGAGGTCCTGCAGGGCCATAATTTTCAAAATATTAAAAATTGGTATTTAATAGTAGGACTCATCTGGTTAAAGGAGGTCCCACTAATTTCCAATAGGTTTAAACTGCCACATTTTTGATGGTTAAGCTTATGAGTTATCAGTTCCTTGAGCCTTCAAGGCATGTTCAATTTTTGCAGTTAGAAAACTGCAAGTATATTTTCGATAGCATGACTCTACCGATACATGTCAAAAATTACCTTTTTTACCCTATTATTTATTAATAATCGCACTCACAAAACCATCTACCTAGTCTACCATTACCCTTCGTAATATTTCAACTACGCCAACCCAATTAGTTACACTGTTAGTAAAATTTGGATGCATAATTCTAGTCAAGTATAGTTGTAAAATAATTCACTGTGGCTCCCTTTGCAAAATTAACAATTTCATAGCAAATAATAATCACAATACTTTCTAACATTCTCACCATCAAAAAAAGAAGGAAAAAAATTATAAATATTGAACAATTTCCCTTTCAAGCGTTTTTTGAAGCCAAAGATTAGATTATTGTATTGTACAATAGATTTTATTTTTATTGATGATGAAATCAATGCGATTATTGTTTATTTGTTTAGAGAATGTTAAAGGATCAATGGTAACAAAATAATCGCAAGTGGTGGTTTTACTTGCAAATTGTAAGGTGGGGTGGCGATAGCGAACTGAACGACAACCGTTATTTTACATTGGAATTTAAATGAAACAGAAAACAAAATAATGTGCTCATAGAGGCCCTTGGGCCCTCCAATATTTTTTAAAACTATTCCATTGTCTTTACTCTGGCACCATATTGATCGCAAATGATGTTGATGATGATGATGATGTTGCAATTGATATTATTATTATTATTGTTGTTATTTTTTTCTTGCAATTATTTAGAAAGATCACGAAGTGTGATAAATATTATATGGACATTGTACGCTGCGATATTCGATACTTTTGATGTGATATAGGTACAACGGAGAAAGAGAACGTACGAGTATAGTGTACGAACAACGATGAGACATGAGACATTGTAAATAAAAAGTAATGACACAGTTGGGTCATTGAAAAACAATGTCAAAATATCAAGTTTTATGGAATAAAGTTAAAAATGGAGTTTAGTTTTTGGTAAGAACATAAGGAAACTATATTTTCAAATTTAGAAATATTGAATAAAACGGTGCTTTGTAGTTATCTTCATCCATATACGGGTGGACGCACCCTATATGGAACTTTAAGTGCTTCTTGAAATAATTTTTAAAATCACAGTAGGCAAAATGCTTTCTATCAGAAAATATTTCTCTATAAGCAACTTATTTGGGTCCCTTAATAATTTCTTGTTGTGAGCTTCCACCCGTATATAATTTGCTGAACTGTAATAGTTTGAATAGATAGAAGTCTGTGAACGGAGATTTTGTTACACTTAGCCGAATGCCATATGACCGAACGCTGTTTGGAGGAATGCCATATGGCAGAATCCCATTTGGCCGAACAGAAAAAAGTTATTTGGACATTTGGCCGAATCTTAAAAAACATTTGGCCTAAATAGGTACTTTGATCAATCTGAAAATCTTGGAGCCTAATTGGTAAAAGGCTACTATGGGCTCTAGTACAAAAGTAACTGAACTTATGAGTTTTTAAGCTATACCTTCATGGTCCAAGGTTAAATTGAGCTCAAAATTGGTACGGATGCTTAATTTGTTATTTTATTGAAGCTCTAAAATTTTGAGCAAAATCGGTTGAAGGCTTCTATAGGCTCCAGTACAAAGGTACTCAGAAAAATGTAATTAAATGGTAATTCAACTAAGAATAGTTCCTAAAAAAGTTTGACCCATGCAGGGACATCAGGATCCGGGACTCCTAAGTACCAGGAGCTTTGAGAATTCTTGGGTTCCCGTGATCGGAATGAGCTCAAATTTGGAATATAAACTTTTCCTAAAATAGTTTGACCCTGGGAATTCGGATTTGAAGGATTCGGATTTCTAGGTACCGTCCATTTCCAGAATTCTCGAGTTGTAGTGATCGGATTGAGCTGAAATTTGGAATATAAGCTTTTGGTAAGTAACCAACAACAGTTCCTTTGCTAGATTTGGGATAGTATCATCCATTCCTGGTGCTTCCTTTTCCAATCGTTTTCAAAATTTGCACATATCATCTTTAATATAGATGTCTAAATCCAGTTTATATGACAAGGTATACAATAAATATGATGAAAAGCTACATAATCCACTTTGTGGTTTCTTACGTTTGTAATTTTATAATAAATGTTTTCATTGAACTTGAACAATAAAAATAGTAAATTTAAAAAAAAAATCGGAAATGGACAAATTTAATGTTTTTCGACTACCTAAACTATTAATTAAATTAAATTGAAAAAAACATTTTGATAAGCAATTGGTCGTTCCATTACATGAAGTACAAGTATCGTCCGTTTAATTTAATTTTCAAAAATATAATTAAATAATTAAATTTATCTATTTTTTTGTGTATTGTATAGAAAGTAGCGTTTAATGGATTCTTGTCGATCATTTATTGTTATAATACCTTAACCTGAAATCGTTTATAATTAAGCTTTATGTTGTTGTTATTTTTAATTACGGAAAGAAAAAACATTAATTTACTGTTTGCTACCCTCTGGACC
>JXPH01021866.1:6103-16590 GCA_001014845.1 Mochlonyx cinctipes
TCGCAGTGTTGATGCGGCTTTGAACGTCTTCGTCGGTAGCACCATTTATTGTAATCTTGCTGCCGAGGTAAGTAAAGTTCTCGACGCATTCGACGATCATCAGATTGGCGAAACATCAATTGGCGGTAAAAGTCAGTTCCAGTTCTTTATAGATCGTTACATGGTTGCATAAAACATAGTCCCAAATAGAAACTGGGTGGGTTTGGGTGTTTTTTCTGTACCGAGAAATTGAACCTCTATTTCTTGAAGAACCCGAAATGTTTCGGATCTCGGCTTCCTTAGAATATTAGAATTAAAAGAAAAACGTAGGAAACTACAAAGCAGATTCAGAGTTATCCAAGAAATTTAGCGCATGAACTGTTGTTGGGCACTTGCCATAAGCTTATGTTCCAAATCTGAGCTCCGATCACTAGAACTCGAGATCGAGAATCCTTTAAATGGCCGGTACCTTGGAACCTTCAGATTTCAATGTGTCAGGGTCAAACTTTTATAGGCACTGCTCTTGGGTACTTGCCACAAAATTATGTGCTAATTTTGAGCTCATTCTGATCATTAGAACTCCAGCTTTCTGAAAAATTCTGGTGGGTTTGTATGGGAGCCCTCAGACTCTGTGGTCTGATCTGGCCTATTAACGGACTTGCCTTTAATTTTGTTGAGAAAAGCATTTATCCAAAATTTCAGCCAAATCAGACGAGAATTAAGTGAGTTATCGAGAACACAGATGACGACAGATGACGACAGATGACGACAGACGACGACCGACGACAACGACAGACATACACACAGACATTTGTTTTTGTTTTTTTTTCCCGTCTTCACTTTTCTCGAGGAACCAAACAATTTTTTTACTGAATTTAAAAGCTTTTCTTTGTGTGTGTGTGTGTGTCTGCCGTCTGTTTTTCTGTCGTCTGTCTGTCTGTCTGTGTCATCGATAACTCACGTAATGCTCAACTGATTTGATTGAAATTTTGTGTGGTGGCTTTTTTCAAACAAGCTCGATAATGGGCCAAAACTGATCATGGAATCTGAGGGCCCCCATACAAACTTATCAGAATTTTCCAGAAATTTTGAGTTCTAATGATCTTAAGGAGCACAAATTTGATACATAATCACATAACTGTATAAAACAAGATTGACCCTAGGACATTGGGATCTGAGGGCTCTTTCGTACTAAGAAAATCCAGAATTCTCGAGTTCTAGTCATCAAATTTGGAATATAAGCTTATGGTAAGTATCCCAGAATAGTTCCTATAAAAGTTAGACTCTACAACATTAAGATCTGTAGCCTGTGAATAAAGAACTTCCAGAGTTCTTGAGTTCTAGTGGTCAGAATGAGCTCAAATTCAGAATACAATCTTTTGGTAGGTAGCCAAGAACAGTTCCCAAAAATGTTTGACCCGGGACATCGGGACCTGAAGACTGCTAGGTACTGGTCACTTGCAGAATTTTTGAGTTCTAGTGATGAGAACAAGTGACAAGTGCCCAAGAACAGTCCTATAATAAATTTGGGATAATGTTATCCATTCCTGGTGCTTCCAATTACCAGAATTTCTTGGATACCTCTGTAAATATTTTTCCGATCTTCTTCAAAATTTGCACATATTTTCTTTGTCGACTTCTGAATTCAGTTCTTATCCAAAATAAACACTTTACGTTTTTTATTTACTGTACTTTTTACTAGACGAACTTGCAAAGATCATGTGTGCAAATTTTTAAGAAGTTCAGAAAAGTATTTACAGTGTTATCCAAGAAATTCTGGAAGTTTTAAAATGGAATATATTATCCTAAATCTAGCATAGAAAATATTTTCCAACGCTTACCAAAAGCTTTTAATCCAAATGTTTTCGAAGAAGGAAAAACTTTAGTTTTTGAAAATAGTATGTATGTTTTGAGAGATATGCTACTTGACTCATAGGGACCGGAATTTTCTGCTGAATTAGTGATCTCCTGCACAGAATATCCATTTGTGAAAATTTTTTCATCTCTTTTCTTCTATCCACTTTTAAACAATTGTCACAATTGATTCTGCTACTGACCACTGAAAAAATACTTTGAACCTATGAAAACCAATATATTTTGATAAATTTCAAATAATAATAATAAGGCCTATAGGTATAAATTTCAAAACTGTACTAATATCCTGAAAATAAGACATTATAAAATTTGAATTTGATCATAGTTGATAATCATTTAGTGGAAAATTCAGACTTGAAAAACCAGAGAATCTTTAATTCCGGTCCAAAATTAAATTTTATTAAGTTTTTCGAAGATTTTCAGCTTTCATGCTCTTGCAGAAAATAATTAGTTACAAAACTTGTTTTTCTAATGATTTTAATTTTTGCCTTAACTTGAAAACAATGTCCAGAATAGTGTGATTGTGGGAGCTGCAAAACAGTAGAACAAAATCCATTTTGAACATGTTTCTACTTCAACATCATAGAAAACCATCAGAACCAAATTTTTGATTACTACTATTCAAATGGTGTTTTCCATATATTCAAATCTAGTTTACTAAACCTACTAACTCTAAAAGTTTTAAAAGTAAAAGACTCTTACGTATTCCAATGACGTTTGCAAACTTGAAAAGCAAATGGTATTTTTCTCATGTAATGAATCGATATCTTCTAACTAACTTCAAAAAGGAATTTTTTTCACTCCCTCAAGTTCATTTGTATCCTTTCATTTTATCAGCATATCAAATCCACCCACAGGCAGGAGGGAAAAAAGCTCGACTTCAACATCTAAAACAGTATAAAAGAAGAAGTGCTTTTCATCATGTTTCTTAAAGTCATTGAAGAAGATTAACATCACCTTTTCTTCCTTCTGATCTGTCGCAAACAAGATATAGATTAGTCTCGTTCCATTCCATCTCCACATTTTCCATTCCAATCAACAGAACCAAGCAACCAAGCCAAGGCACTGTCAAAGATAAACACCAGGAGATAAATCTCATTGAAATACATATAAATCTCGACATTAATTAAAAGTGATTCAAAAGTATTCATTGACAGTATTTATTTACGTCTCCTTATCGAAATGAATATCAAACGATCCCATTTGTAACAGAACCAAGAACGGAAAGGAAAGCGAGCGCCACCAACCAAATCAGAGAACAAAAACTTTTCTCCTCTGATATTTTCAATATTTTATTAGGTTAATTAATCTTCGAGTCATGTTAATTGATTAATCCAATTAATATTATCTGAAAAGCGTTTCGATTAAATACACAGAATGAAAGAAACGTGAAAAACAATGCAAAAAGATGCTGATCGAAATGTGGGAAGTGGGTGGAGGTGGGTGGTTATGGTTACGGAGGAAAAAAATTTTGAAAATAGATTTAATTAAATTTTGCTCATTGTTTACACAACAAATTAGTGCTTCATCATCCTCACATCTTCTCTCAACAACATGATTGTTAATTCAGCGATTATTGTAATCATCAATTAAAAAAGTTTTTTCTCTCCTATTTATGATTAAAAGCGCCTGATGATGATGATGCCCACATGAAAATTATTTTCCTCATCTCCACTTACATTTGTTTATGAATAATGAAGGGCAATTACCAGGGAAGGTCAAACTAATTGGATAAAACTTTTTTCCATCTCTCTTCTCTTTATGATAAAAATTAAGCATAAACAACGTTTCAGATGAGTTTTTGTTTTGCTCAAATTTTGATTTGCGTACTTAGAAATTATTTTAAGCTTCTATTCAATTGTTGAGAATTTGTTCTTCAAATAAATAGTTAGGGGTCAAGCATTGGGTTTTAAAATGCACAAATTTTATTTGAATTTTGAAATTTCAATTATTCAGTTTTAATTTCAAGCTATGAGTTTCTAAAAAAATAATTAAATAACTTTATAGTTAGAGGTTCCAAGCTTTTTCTGAAAATTGTTTATTTTTAGATAGAAACCTTTATAGAAACTATGGTTTTAGCTTTAGTTTCTATTTCAAGTCCCGAATCAGACTTTTATTTTTATGATTCAAAAATTGATTTCAAAGCTCTTCTTTTTCCCAAGCTTAGTTACCAAAGCTTACAGTATCAAACAGAAGATTTAAGCATCCAAAAGACCCCAGCTTGTACTTCGTCGTTGAAGCTTCAAGCTCCACACTGAAACTTGAAGCATTGACATTGATGCTTAATCGTTAATAACTTTGAGATTGAAGCTTCCATTTTCTAAATTCTAGCTTAAAAACATTAATGCTGAAGATTCGAGCACAGAGGTTTAAACTTGAAGCATCTAGATGGTAGGTTGTAAGTTACAGCTTAAGTTCCTGGTTTTGGTTTTTTAGGCAGAAACAGCCTCATTTTCAGAATAAAGTTTTCTGATTACAGCTTCAATTGAATAACTTGAAGCATTAATTATTTTTGTTTATGTTTATCCATAGATATTTGTTAATCGATGTATGCGACAAATCGGATAACATGCTCTTGAACGATTACTTACATCGAATCATGGCTGCAATGTGGTATGACTAGCATGGAGATATAAATCAGGTGACGCAAACTTAGATGTAATGGCCACGTGCTGCGATGAGATCCAACGGAACCCAGATTGGTAGCAACAGAAGCTTTGAAGTTATGCCCTCACGAAGGAACTCATTACAGAGGCAGACCAAGCCAAACTTGGCGCCGTTCCGTCTAATCAGAGTTGGGTGTATACGCAATGATGAATGGGGTGACGCAATAGCAAACGCTATAGGAATTGAACGAGATGGAAGAACACGAGAGACCAGAGGCCTTAAGTAAGTAAGTAAGTTAGTACTAATCTAATTTTACACTATGTTTGAACCTTGAACGTATGATCTTTGCGCAAATTATCATCGAGTTCCTATGATGTCATATAAGGCTTGGTTTAAGGAGAAATACTATGATCCATAACTGTCATTCGATGAAAATTGATATTTCAAAAGCAGATTAGTGTTGTAAAATGAGGGCACAATTTAACATCAATTTTAGCAGCAAGCGAAGGTAATCCGATCGGTTTCAAAATTTCTAAATATTTAGTACCAAATTAGTACTATTTAGCACCACTTCTGGCATAATTAGTACCAAAACCGTTTCGGACTTATTGCGGTTTTGGCTGGTAGAAGATGCCCTGGCAACCCAACTTTTCGTTTTTGCACTTTTTTTACTAATTGATAGCTATCAATTAGTACTATTTAGTACTGCCAATATCCGATCCGGTTCTTAAACTGTTTAAGAATTATAACTCACTTTTGATTGCACTTTTTAGGACTCTAAATAATAGCTATGAATTAGTACTATTTAGTACCTCCAACATTTGGACCGGTACTATAACCGTTTGGAAGATAGATACAAAATATCTTTTATATGAACCGGATCTGTATAGTCAACGTTTTATTCGGTCGAGTGGCCTCTAAGTTTCCAAATATTTAGTACCTTATTTAACTAGTACTATTTAGTTCCACTCATGGCAGTACTATTTAGTTCCATTCAACCTATTCGGAGCTATTGCGGTTTTTGCTGGCAAATAACTTTTTATTCTTATTTAGGACCCGAAATTATAGCTATGAATTAGCACTATTGAGTAATTTCAATATCCAAACCGGTTCTTCAACCGTTTCAGAGTTATAACGATATTTGCAAGCAAATCATTTCGCTGGCTAACTCACTTTTACTTTTTGTACTTTTTAGGACGTCAAATGATAGCTATGAATTAGTACTATTTAGTACTGTCAATATCTTAAATTGTTTTTAATCGTTTCAGATTTATTAGCCCACTACTGAACTCGTCCTTACTTTTGTTAAAGAAGCCTCTATACAAAATTTCACAATTGCGATAATAAATATCGGACTGCGAACAAACAAACCCCTTGAAAATTCAAGGGGTGCTTAACGATATATTCGGCTTGGCTTAACAACTCAAAAATTCAGTTAATTTTATACTAGAGCCCATAGTAGCCTTTGACCAATTGGGCTCCAAGATTTTCAGATTAATGTGTGTACTATAAAAAATTTATGTTCCAATTTGCAGCTTTATCGGATGACCTAAACCGAAAACATCGTTAAGGGCACCCTCGAATTTTCATGGGGTTTGTATGTTCCCAGCTGTATATCTGTAGACTCACTAGACCAATAAAGCTAAAAAGTTCAGAAAATATTTATACAATAAATAGCTACTCTTGCACAAAAAAATTTAGCCTACATATACTGGAAAATAGGTGATTATTTCACCTATTTTGAGCTGTAACAAGAGGACAGTAAACCAAATCTACAAAAACAAGAAAAGAAATTATTTTTCAATGTATTTCAAATATTTTATGTTGAAGGTTTAAAAAAGAGTTCAGAATTATTTTTAGTTTTTTTGGTCCGTAAACCTTCAAAAAACCCCTTTATTAATTTACAGCTTTAAGGCCGGAAACATGTCCCAAATTTTATCCGATCGAGCTCAAAATTTTGGAGGAAGTATAGAATTGCAAGACAAAACTTTTGAGGTGGTAAAACTTAAAATCGGACAAGTCGGATATTCTGGAACCACCTTAATTCATCCCCGTTGAAAATACAATATTTAATCAAAATAGGCAAGGAGGCAAGCTGAGGGCTCTTATACAAAACAGGGGTGCTCTTTAGTAGCATTTTGATTATATAAATCCTAAAAATCTCAAATTTTTCTTATGGCTAAGTATTTCGGATATAACCTTGCACCAAAGCTGAATTTGAACGAAAAAGTGGCCATTTGGGTCCTTCAGAAGACAATTGAGTATAGTTAGGAAGGCCCCCTTATGAGGCGCTTTGCGTAGAAAGTTTCCAAAAATCTGAAATTTGGAATACGGTTTGGTATTTTGGTAAGAACTTTGCTCCAAAACTTTAGGCCGGAGGACAATTAGATAGAGACCGCAGATAATTGCCTATTAAAATAGGTGCCCATATTTTTATTTTTAGTCTCATATGCCCAAAAATGAAGTTTCTACTTTACACACTCAAACAGGAGTGTAATATTGTATGTGGTGGAACCCTATGCAGGAATTCGTTTTAGTACAATAATTTCATTGTTTTTTTAATGACGGAATCATATCTCCGATTGACATAAATTTATGTTTTGACTTTTGCCCTTCATTCACTTACTGACTGGCATTAAATAAATTAGTTCCAATGTTTGGGAGATGGCAGTAAAAAAACCTAAATGAATATAATACTTAAATTTATGTCTCGCAATGGCCAGTAACAACGGAACTAGCATCCTCTTTACGAGATCACAGCGCTTTTCCAGCATTTGAAATTCAAATTTTTGTGCTCTTTATGACGTCATAAAAATAAATTGCTCACACGCCATAAAAACGAGAAAGAAAAGGAAAAAGCGTACGGAGAATTTTTTGTGGTCAATTTACGTAACCATATTCAGAAAACTGTCGTAAAATTTCTTTCTTTTAATCTTGGTAATGCCATCGTTTTATATAAAATTAAAACTGGAATAAATATATTTGTACGTGAAAATTCTCTTGCTTGTATTATTCGTGATCGTGATGCTAATTTTAATTTTTTTAAACTTTTCTAATTTTCTAGTTGATTTTATCTACAAAACGTTTTCGTGCATCATACGAGGCAATTTTTATTGTCGAAAGGAACGAAGAGCGAGGAACAATTTTTAAAATAATTCAATTTTTCTGAACCTACAAATTTTGCGTTTTTGCTTGTCTTACTTTTCATGTCGGTGCTGCAACCTGAAGCTGAAAAACTGAGCCAATTTTCGCTTCCTTGCAAAAAGTTTGGGAATAATCACTGATGTCTTACAGGGAGCGGGCGTTAAGATGGGACGTACTCGGCAAAATTGAGAAATTTCACAAAATATATAGTGATCATAAGCTGAAGAGCTCAAAAATAAGCAAAAACTTGTGCTACGGCATACCCGAAAAATTAGAGCTCCCACTCGTGCATCGACCTTTAAGGTTTCCGGTCGATACAAAGACAAAAAAAAATTAAATATTAAAAATATTTATCTAATTTGGCTAAAACCATATAATATACAAAAATGTAAAAAAAAATTTAAAAAAATGTGGGTCGCTTCTAGAGCTCCAAGAACTGTAAATTTTTGAGAAATTTGGAAAAAACTTAAAATTCATAGGTTTAGCTCTAGAAGCGACCCAAATTCTTTTTTAACTTTTTATTCCACAATTTACTTAGTACTGGGACCAGAAATCTTCAAGGCCAGTGCGCGAGTGGGAGCACTAATTTTTCGGGATTACCATAGCACAATTTTTTGCTTATTTTTGAGTGCTGCACTTTTGATCACTATATTTTTTGGAATTTCGCAATTTTGCCGAGTACGGTCCACCCTAGTGGTCAAAAAGACAGTAGGTACTAGTATTTGTCCCCTAGGGAATTCGGTTCCTGACATATTGTCCAAATTTCAGCTTCCTAGCTCATATGGTTGAAGCACTAAATGAAATGCAGTTTTAGGGTACTTTGAAGCCCTGTGTAAACCTGTGGCCAATACTAGTATTTATCCCCTAGGGGCATAATATTCAAACTACAGCCTCCTAGCTCATACAGTTGAGGCGCTAAGTGGAATGCCTTCTTAGGGCACCTTTGAGGCCCTCTGTCCACGTTAGGTGTTCAAAGTGGCCAGTACTAGTATTTGTCCCCTAGGAAATTTGGTTCCTGACACTTTCTAAATTTCAGCTTTCTATCTCATATGGTGGAGGTGCTAACGAGATACCATTTCAGGGTATCTTTAAGGCCCTGTGTCCACATGGGGGTGGGGTCAGTATTTGTCCCCTAGGGAATACAGTTACTGGCATACCGTCGCAATTTCAGCCTCCTAATTCATACAGTTAAGGTGTAAGTGAAATGCCAATTTAGGTTACCCTTGAGGCCCTTTGTCCACATGGGGTATTCAAAGTGCCCAGTAGTAATAGCTGTTTCCTAGGAAATGCAGATCCTTGCATACTTTCCGAATTTCATAGCTCATATGGTGAAGGCGCTAAATGAAATTCCATTTTAGGGTATCTTTGAGGTCCGTGTCAACCTGGGGTGTCGAAGTGGTCAGTACTAGTTTTTGTCCCCTAGGGAATAGCTACTGCCATAAACCCTTTCTAGCTCATATAGTTGAGCCACTAAGTGTAATGTCATTTTAGGATACTTTGAGGCCCTCTGTACATGTGTTCAAATTTCATCTTCGTAGCTCATATAATTGAGGTACTAGGGCCATTCTAATGTAGGGAATTTAAGGGGTTGAAAACATGTATGTAAACAAATTCCAAGTGAAAAAGAATAAAAAAGTGGTAAAAAACGTTTCGTTTAGCAATGTATGGGACTTGAAGCAAATGGCACTCCAACGTACGAGAGGGTGACATTTGCTCTTAGAGACAATTCAGCATTATCGTTGGATAAGGCGAAAAGTAAAGTAAGTAAGTAAAAAACGTTAGAAACCACAAAGTGTAGCTTTCCTTCAAAAATAATATGTGCAAAAGTATTTACAGATTTATCTAAGAAAGTCTGGTAATTGGAAGCACCAAGAACGTAACTCATTCCACTCAATAGACCTCAAGAATACTGGAAGTTCCTGGTACATATGAGGCCACAGATCTCGATGTCCTAGGGCCAAACTTTTATAAGAACTGTACTTGAATACTTTCCACAAGATTATGTCCCAAATTTGAGCGCATTCCGATGATTAGAACTCAAGATTTTTGGAAAACTCTGGTGAGCTGGTATGGGAGCTCGTCAATTCTATTTTCCGATTCGACCCATCTACGAACTCATCCTTACAAAAAAGCATCTATACCCAATTTCATCAAAAAAGGTCGAGACTTACGTGAGTATCGTCCCCACAGACATACATAAATACATACAGACCGGATTTACCAAATGGAACAACTTTTGCGTGGATAAAACAAATTTAATTGTTTTTATTTTTCCAAGAAAATTACAACCTATTCATCGAGAATTGATAGTGATGAAAAGCTGAAAACGTGGGAAACCAAAATGTAAAATATGAAGCTTATCTTTGTTTATTTAAGGTGTATTTTATAATAGGAACTGGATGAGACTTGGACAAAAACTTTGAGAAGGATTGGAAAAGTACTAACAGAGTTATCCAATAAAGTTTGGCAGCTGACTGGAAGCACCAGGAACGGATGATATTATCCTAAATTTAGAGTGACAACTGTTCTTGGGCACTTACAAAAAGCTCATACTGATCACTAGAACTCAAGAATTCTGGAAATCCTGTTGCTTAGGAGTCCTCAGATAGCAATGTCCTAGGGTCAAACTTTTTTAGGAACTGTTCTCGAATACTTACCAAAAACTTACAATTACAAATTCCTGGTACACAGGAGCCTTCAGATTCCGATGTCCCAGGGTCAAACTTTTCTAGGAACTGTTCTTGGATACTTACCAGAAGATCATTTTTGAAATATGAGCTCATCTGATCACAAAAACTCAAGAATTCTGGAATTTTCTGGTACACTGGAGCCCTCAGATCCCGATGATGGCTACAACTCAAGATTTGTGGAAAATTCTGGTG
>JXPH01021881.1:8229-18233 GCA_001014845.1 Mochlonyx cinctipes
CCCTAAAACGCATAGCGTAGATCATTTTTACGTATGCCGTTGGTAATGGTAAATTGGTCTACATATGTTGCCAAATTCTTATCAAACATTTTTGGACTAATTTTCATTAGATTTAATGAAAATTGTACTTAACTTTAATTAACTAATTGTACTTATTTTTGCCAAATTTGTGTTAAAAATATAATACCATTTGAAAAATTTAAATGTACACAATATGGGCCGTAGGTAGTATGTGAATGCATAATGTGGAAAGCAAATAACTGGCAAAATTGAAATAGCTGTGACTATAATTTTAATTTTAGAAGAAAATTTCATATACTATGAAGTACCCACAGCTTTAATGATTAACAACACACTTTCCCCCACTAACGTAATATTTTTGTGGGGTTGTGGTTCACAACATCATTAATTAATTGATTCTACACAATTTCAAAATTGAATTCTTTATATTTCACATTTAAGCGAGCATTTATAAATATGTCTCGTGGTTGAGTGGTCTCCCCACCCCACAAAAAATCGAAAAAATTAAATTATTGAACTCCATAATACGTCCATATTGACCCTCCACAATTGACCCAACAATGTACAAACTCATTTTTCAAAGGGCACTTTGGGTTTTAAAACTTTTAATTAAAAACTTAAAAACCCTAAAAAGCAAAAGCAAAAACCTGTCATACAAAATGCAAACTTGAAAAACGTCTATCGAAAATCTATTATGTGATTTCTGCGATCTAATAACTTACGATAACAGCTACGAGGCTAATAAGTAAATTTTCGAAGCACGTGTATCTCAAGTATTTTTACTGGGATCGAAATAATTCTAACATAAAGGTTGTTTTTTTTAGTTTCACTTCCAGCCTTTTTAACTACTAGATCTGTGTTCTGAGACGAGCTATGACTTCAGGTTAGAAAAATAATACTCCAGATTTTTTTCAAATGTGTCGACATAAAATCAGTATTTTCTTCCTCAAAGCAATGGCTTCCACCCACGAAAATAATGAGTTTGCAAAAGCAGAAAAAATAAAGAACTCTCTTAATCATTCACAAAATGCCAGGCGTTCAAGTACGTGTGTAAATATTAATTTAGCACTTTTAATTAATTGCGAATGAAATTTTAAGGTTCGGAATTTTATTTCATAATGAAAACACTCTTCACATTTTCTTCTATAAGAACCTTTTATTATTTTGTCGATGTTTTCAAAAAATAAAAAATTCTCAGTGTTTAAATACGCGTGAAAAATACTAAACTCATGACATTCGCTCTCATTCCACATTCTTTATGAAGAAAGTGTAAACTGACAATTTTCGGGCTCAAAATTAACAATTTTTTCGGAACAAAAAACGAATTTGGATAAATATAAAAAAATCTCTTTTTTGAAATGTCGGAAATATAAAAAAAACATCTAAAATAAGCATTTTGTTTGATTTGCCACATCCCAATAAGCCAAACTTGGCGGAAACTGAAGTTAACATAATGTTCTTGTAGAAAATTTTGGATTTTGAACAAATTGGAATGACTAGGTACATGATGTTTGAATATTACATTTTGAAATTTGAACTTTGGACACATGAGGTTCGACGGAGACTTGAAAAATATAATTCGTAATTTCTCAGTCTCTTCAATAAAAATAAAAATTATTATTTTTCTCAAGCAAAACCAATAAGTTTTATATCTAAAATCAAATCTCCAATAAGAATTTGCAAATTATAATAATAAAATTTGAAACCGGAAAACCAAAACAAGACGTGATTGCAACATAAACATATGATTAATAATTCTCCACTTTCTTCCATATTATATATTTTGATCATTGTTATACTTATTTGTTTTTATAATAATGCAAACGAAAAACGTCTATCAAAATTGGAATTCCAATTAATTTTAATGCGAAAAAATTACGCAAAAGTGCTTAATTATAATAGATACATAGATTAGTAGAAGAAGTTTAGCCTAATAGTATGTATTAGGTTTAGCTTCGACACCAGTCTTGTTATAAGAAATGGGTTTTTTATTTTCAAGTATGTTTGTCTGAATATTTTTTACATATATTTTAGCATTAAACGTAATATTGCAATGCTACAAATATGCATAATTTATGATATATTTTAATTTTCAATTTGCCGTTCCGTTTCCGAGAAAAAAAATCGTGTACCCACCTTACCCCTCTAAAACAGCACTGTTCGACACAGTATAAACGAATATTAGTTAACAGTACAATCAAATATAAGTTTACTACTACATACATTAAAAACTTTTGTCTTTGGTGGTGAACGTAAACGGAATCGATTACAAAAATAAAGACCCTATTAGCGCACTCTGGTCCATCGAAAGTTAACTAAATCGAACCCAGAACCTAGTGGATGTGAGGCTAGCGTGGTAACCACTTAACCACCCGGTCGTCAAGATTTGACAGAGGTGTTTAACAACCGCGCGTGCAGATGGCGAAGTAAATCTTTTTTTTCTTGAATTTTCGCCCCGAATAGTACTAGTAAAATTATATTTGCTACAACTACTGTGCAAATTAGTTCTTAATGGGAATGTGTCAATGCCATAATTGGTCAAAATTCACTTATTAAGGCTCTCAAAATTTTGTTCGGCCGTAAATTAATTTTGTACTGCTAAAATTTAATGTTGTCCGGCAGAAAATTAATTTTGTCCGACCGAAAATTAAATTTCGTCCGACCAAAAATTAATTTTAACCCCAAATCTTGGGTGTGGCCGACAAAGTTAATTTTTGGCCAGATCAAATTTAAATTTAGGCCGGATAAAATTAATTGTTTGCCGTACAACATGCTTTAAAACAACTGCCAAAAATCAATTTTCGGACGGTCAATAGTGATTGATCCATTAATTAATCGGGTAATTCTGAATTTTTAAGCTAAACCTATAAATTTTGAATTAATAAGGTAAGTGATGTACATTTGGAGATTTTATAATGAACAGGCATGTGTACGACTCATTTAGCCGAAATTTGCCTGTTCAAAATTTAATCTTCAAGGGTTCACCATTGGTGACTTTGATCTAATATAAACCTGTTAATCTATAGTATTGATTAGAATTTGTCCTTAAAAGATGACCAATATAAAAGCAAATTTGCTATTTGTCCGTCACTGATGATGATTTTCAATTTAAAATCTTGAGCCAGTACAAATTTGAAAAAATATTTGTAAAATCTGCCGAGATGAACCATATTAAATATACTGAGCAACATTTTCATTGAGATTTGGATTTGTTTTTGAGCTTCATTTCAGCGACATTACCCACTAAGCACGTTGGGCTAATACTAGATGTTACGACAAGTTGTAATATGATGGAAAAAAAAATTTGTCAAAAGAGTAAGCAAACTTATATTTTTCAATTTAAATTTCATTAAAACAATAAAAAAAATCATTTCCAATAAAAAAACCTCTCTAATCTGCTAATTCTGCAAACTTTCTAAAAAACTTGTCGTAACCTGTGCCAAATTTGTTCTAAAAAACATAATGTTAACTCAAGTTTCCGCTTTGTTAAAAAGCCAAGTTTTACTACAAGAACATAATGTTTACTCCAGTTTCCGCCAAGTTTTGCTTATTGGGTACCGTTAAATATTAAAGTATTAAATTTTCTTTGAGCAAAATCCTAAAAGTAAAGTATTGTACTCTTGGACACTTTTTTCACAATCGCTCAAAATTACATATCAAGCGTCGCCCAAACGAGCATTAAACGTCAAATTATAGATTTTTAATTATAGATTATGAAGTATTCTTTCTGAATACATTTCGCAAAAATGACTTTTTTATTGAAATAAAACATGTTTTTCACAAAACAAAAACTAAACATCCAGCGAGTCATCAAAAGTGATGATTAAAATGTTATTTGGATAAGCGTTGCCAGATTTCATTTTGATTATTCTGTCTCATTCAGTGCAACCTTTTTTTCTTTTTTCAGATTGCAATTCTTTGCTTTTAGGATTTTATCTTTGACTTTATTTCACCAAGAACGTCAAATAAAATTTAAAACTTTATTACATTGCATGGTGAAAAAAGGAACTTTAAAACTGTTAAAAATTTAAAAAAACAAAATACTGTATTTCTTAAAATCATTTTTAAATATTTGCCTTCCAATATTAACATTTTGCAAATTCTAGAATTACCTACTTCTTATGTTTTAGTCTATGATAAATCGTTGCCATGTTTTTATTTTTTTAATGTTTACACCTAGCTTCGAAATTCAATCTATATGATAAATTCCTTTTGGAGTTTGATTTGTTTGCAGAAATTATGATTTCTAATTTGTAAATAAAGATGATGAGGCTCAAATTTAAAAGGAAAATAATTCAATTTTTATTGCAAAAAATATATTAAAGTATAATTAATCAATCGACTGGAAAAAAGTGTATAATTAATTAATCATTTAAAAATATATAATTTGGACTACCTAAATGGCTAGACGATTGGAATTTAATTTTATAATTTTGAAAAAACATATTTTAATATTTATTTATTTTTTTTCCTTTACAGGTCGTGAAGATCTCTCACCTTCAAGTAGTCTAAATGGGTACACGCCGGATGGGTCAGACGCAAAGAAACCTAAGAAAGGACCAACGCCGCGACAGCAGGAAGAACTGTGTCTGGTGTGTGGGGATCGGGCGTCCGGGTATCATTATAATGCTTTAACGTGTGAGGGTTGTAAAGGTAAGTTAACTTCTAAATAGTTTTTGCTAGCTTAGATTTTTTTGATAGGTTTTTGATATGATAATTCAAATTAACGAGAATATTTCTAAATATCATTGAACAAAGTAGCCAAAAATTCTAATTTATTAGTAGATTCGAACTATTCAGAGTTTAAAATTATCGAGAATATATCCGTAGAGTTTAAGAAGGAGATAAATAAACCCTGACAATCGGCTTTTGACAGAAAAATTTACTCCGCCTCAGCAAAAGGATAAAAAATCAGAACTTTCATTATAACAAATAGAAATAGGAAAATCAGAAAACCTTAACTTGTGAAGCATCCTATCTAGACCAGTTTTTAGTTATAAGTAAGAGGGCCGAGGTCTAAAGACCGTAAATCATAAGGCCAAATTTCGAAAGGTCGATTTCGGAAGGCCGAAAAATCGAAAGGCCGAAAATCAAGAGGCATAACGGTTCAAAGGCGGAAAGGTCAAAAGGCAGAAATTCAAAAGACGGGAGAACTCAAAAGGCGGATTTTAGCTTATTTATCAATAAATTCCTGCTTATTAACTGCTCAATTAACTTTCAATTGTATATTTGGTACAATTACAAAATATTTTAAAATTTGTAAAAATAAAGAGGGGCTGGCAAGTAATCCTCTACTAGCGCGCACTCACTCGGATTTCAATAATTCACCAAGAAATTTCCCTTTATTATTCTAACCATTTCTGCCAAATGTGAATAATTTCCCAAGAAGTTTCCCTTTTCTCTAATACATTTTATGAAACACGGCCGATCGGTCGAATGCCATGATTTATATGCTCGACAGGCCGAACATAACGGGGGGTTGGCGAGTAAATCGAACAAGCGGTGCGTTCACTCGGATTTAAATAATTCCCAAGAAATTTCTCTTTTTCCTAACCATTTCTAACCAATTTGAATAATATCCGAAGAAGTTTCCCTTGTTTCTAATAAATTCTATCAAACGGTCGATCGGTCGAATGCCATGATTTATAAACTCGAAAGGCCGAACATAACGAGGGGCTGGCGAGTAAACCGAGCGAAGGTCTACTCGCCAGGCCCCCGTTATTTTCGGACTTTCGAGTTTTCGGCCTTCCGAGTTTTCTGCCATGAGCTTCCCGCCTTATGAAAGTTCTACATTTTGATGTTCCGACTTCCGAAAACGGCCTTTTGAAATTCCGCCTTATGATTTTCGGCCTTATGACCCCAAATCAAAGTAGGACACCAAAAATAGATTCAAACGCTATAAGTATTTTTAACCATATTTGTTTAAACTTTTAAGCACAATAAAGGTTAAATTGAAATGAATTAAATTTTGGTAGTTTTTTTTCTAGAAGCGGGTTCTTTTGAGACACAAAATAGTTAGCTGACATACCCACAGCCGTAGACGGTCGTTCATTGTGTCTGGCGACACCTGATGCGTCAAATTTGTGGCTGATTAAAATTCATTCGACTATGGGGTTTGTCCGTAACTAGCAAACTTCCTTGATATCAGCAAAATCGAATAATTTTTTCCTTAAATATATATTAGGAACGGGTGGAATGACTTTGGATGGATGACTTTAGTTCGAAGTCCGATAATTCGATATATTCCATTAATTGGAGTTTTGATTACAATTAATGGAAGAGTTTTGATCGATATACCCCCGTTCGGTCGAAAGCCATTCGGATGAAAGTCGTTCGGTCAAAGGCCGTTCGGTCGAAAAAGTCGTTCGGTCGAAAACCGTTTGGTCGAAAAATCGTTCAGTCGGAACCCCATCTGATAGAATTTATTAAAAAAAGGGAAACTTCTTGGGAAGTTATTCAAATTTGTTTAGAAATGGTTAGAAAAAAGGGAAATTTCTTGAGGAATTATTAAAGTCTGACCAACCATGGCATTCGACCAATCGACCATGGCATTCGACCGAACGATTGGGCTTCGACCGATCGGCCTTCGACCGACTGGCTTTCGACCGANTATTATAAATACGGGTGGAATGACTTTAATTTGAACGTCCGATAATTCGATTTATTCCATTAATTGGAATCAAAACTCTTGGCTATCTTGATATATAGATTTTTATTAATTTGAAGGGTCCAACCCCACAAGAAAAGATCCTGGCTGATCCGGCATCATGCAAAATTTCAGCTTGATCGGACAAACCGTGTAGGAATTTTCCTCCGACATAGGATTGCCTACGGGAAAACGGATAGGCGGATCTTACAACCGATTAACAGACGCTCATCCAATTTTGGTCGCAAATATCTCCTATGGGTCCAAAACGTTGATTTGGGTGATTTTCAATTTTTTACCAAGTGCATGACTTTCACTTTTTTAAGTTTAAGTAAAAAACCGCACTTTTCGCATACTGCACATGAAAATGCTGCAGTATGCGGGTAGTATGTGAACAGTACGTTTTCTACTTTCTTCTGGGACATGACTTCGAATTAAAGGCGTTTAACCGGTAACAGCTTAATTTGTATTTTGCTTTGAGCTAGAGTGAACGATATGTTAATGTTCCGCCCACTCTGCTATAATGCTATGTAAATATCCTTAGTTATAAAAAAAAACTTCAGCCTAAACATAATGACGCTGAAACAGCCTCCAAAAAGTATAGCAATAAATCATCAATTTATTTAGGCTCCACAACATGATATCCCTACAGTATCCCCATACGACAAATTCATATTTTTCGAATGATAGTTTCAAAATTAATTTCCCTCTAGTCGCCCATTAGCCTTAGTTCATTAGCATTAAAATATTGTAATTCCTATAAATAAATCTTATTTTTTGCTTCAATTATTTTTTTCAGGTTTTTTCCGTCGTAGTGTAACAAAGAATGCTGTATATTGTTGTAAATTTGGTCATGCTTGTGAAATGGATATGTATATGCGTCGAAAGTGTCAAGAGTGCCGTCTGAAAAAGTGTCTGGCCGTGGGTATGAGGCCGGAATGTGTTGTCCCGGAGACCCAGTGTGCAATCAAGAGGAAAGAAAAAAAGGCGCAGAAAGAGAAGGACAAACAGACAACCACTGTTAGTACAACGAATAATAAGACGGACATATTACAGGCATTAATGAAATGTGATCCACCTCCACATGCAGCATTAGCTGTAATTTATTTTCATTATCTTTATTATTGCAATTAATATTAATTATTATTTTTCTCAATTTGCAGCTAATACCAGAAAAATTATTAAATGAAAATAGGATAAGAAATATACCTCAACTGACCGCCAACCAAATGGCGGTGATATACAAATTAATATGGTACCAAGACGGTTATGAGCAACCATCTGAAGAGGATCTCAAACGAATAATGATCGTAATTATTTTCTATTCTTTTTCTTTATATTTCTAATTCGAACTATTTGTTTTAGACAAATCCCGGCGAGGAAGAGGATCAACACGATGTACATTTTAGGCACATAACAGAAATCACGATATTAACCGTGCAGCTCATTGTCGAGTTTGCGAAAGGCTTACCGGCATTTACAAAAATTCCTCAAGAAGATCAAATTACGTTGTTGAAGGTGAATTTTTTTTTCTCTAAAGCTAAGCTACAAATTGTACGGATGTACGCCCACCATTTGGGATCATCTTCTTTAAAATAATTAGGAAATAAGAGTTTTTTGTCGAAAGAAAGGCCACTCATTTGTCTTTGCTCTCTATTTTCAGTGTTAAAATGAGACTTCAAATGTTGTTAATTTTCAAATGTTTTTATTATAAAATTGTTGGTTAAAATTCTCAATTGTTAAATTTTTGATGGAATCGCCTATTAATACTTGGAATTAAAAGTTTCATAACATCAGATTAGATAAATAATCTCAGCAATAGAATCGTGACAAAAAAAATAATTTCAATACAAAGAGAACTTATACAATAGTGGTTTTGGTAAAAAAAAAGGTTAGAGTATTAAAATTTAAAAAACCAGTCCATAAATTGTGAATTTCCCCTAAACCTTAGAGATGTTTTTCGATACCCAGTAAACAAAACTGTCGGCTATTCATGAAAAGACTCTTATATTGGTCATACAGACTGACGGTCAACCAGGGCCGTGCAAAGAGGGTGTGCACCCGAAAATTGAGCAAAAGGGTCCCCAAAATGGTTTAACAAAAATGCAATAAAAACCTAAAAATTGGCCTATAGGGGCCCCCCACTTCAACAAATAAGATGTTTTATTTCAAATAATCGCTTCTAAATAGGCCAGTTTTACTGAAAAACACCCTAAAAAATTTGCGCTGTTTAAGATGACGCAGCGATTATCTACAAAAAAATTAAATTAATTAATTTCAGGGTCCCGCACTCACCTCCAAAACAACTTTGCACGGCCCTGCGGTCAACTCATATATTTTGACCCCAAAATAGCCCAGAAAAAAATGATAATTGGCAAAATTACTCAACTTTTCATCTGAGTATCTCGGCTTTTTTCTGAGAAACAATTTTTTTTGTATACAAAATGATGGAGATAATCCCGATTGAATTTTGAGCAATTGTGCCAATCACTGTTATATAACAATTGCATACCTTGTAGAAAAGCTGTAGACATAAAAAACGCCTATTAAACTTCTTTATAAGGTATTTTGACGAGACAGATGGGCTTTTATGAACGCCCATGGTTTTATTTTGTAGCCAAAATTGTTGTGATAGCGGAAAAAAATATTTGTTACTTTTTAGTGCATTTCTGAAGAAAACCATGTAACTTAAAAGTTTTTTTTATATTTTTATGTTATACTTTTTAGTCAATTTTTGTCATGAGACTTTTATCACGGAATTTCTATCAAATAGGAACAACATGATGTCGACATGATTTGTCACTATGATGTCGATTCCATGTTGACATGGTTCAAGGTCGTAGTTAAAATGGCAACTCGTACCCTAAATTTTGGATTTTTGAAAATTTTCTACCCGAAGTGTTCCCTAGGAGGCCTCTTGAGAGCCTAAAACCCCTCTAGAGAGCTTAAACGAACACTTTTGTCCAATTTCAGTTTTGGTTCAAGTTCGTGAACAAAATACCAGACCGTGACACAAATTTAAGATTAAAAAAAAATTAAATGGAAAATGCCTCATAAGGGGCCCTCAAGAGAACCTAAAAGCTCTCTGGATGATATAATGTGTTATTGTTTTTGGTCCAAGTTCCTTACAAAAATACTAGACCGTAACCGGCTGTAACAAAGGGCCCCATAAATGGCCCTCTAGAGAACCTTAAAGCCCTCTGGCAGATGTAAATGACCACTTTCGTGCAATTTCAATTTTGGTCTACGTTTCTTACCACAATTCCAGACCGTAACCCAAATTTCAGATTATTGAAATTTTTTAATGCTAAGTGCTGCATAAGGGGCTCTCTAGAGA
>JXPH01021890.1:0-11499 GCA_001014845.1 Mochlonyx cinctipes
TTATTATTATTATTATTATTATTAGTATTATGTAAAAAGTAGGCAATGAACTGACTTGAGAATACCACATCACCTATTAGTTGATTACTTTAGGTTTGAGATTAAAAGTCACGCTGCTCCAAGAAACGGTGAGTTCTGTTGATCATGATGTTATTTATTTGGATGAAATCACCATTTGGATGCACCCACGAGACTTTATAGATCCGGGTGCCTCCAATCACTAGACTGTGTGTATTGCGCAAATCAGTCAGCAACTCTCCGTTTTCATAAGGTGTAAAATAAATACCGTGTCTGCCCATTACGTGCTCGATGCCGCTGTTGTCACAACCAACAGTAGCGTTGAAATCGCCCATCAATATTTGTATGTCACCATAAGGAATGGTTGACTAAACATAGCTCAAACGATCATAGAACTCCATTTTTGTTTGCAGGTCATTGTCATTAATAGGAGCATAGCATTGGACTATCGTCATATTAGCAGATTGCGTACAAAATCTGTCTTTCTTAATACGGTTTGTTACAAATGAGGCTTTTTCTTGCATTTGCGCTAAGGAGTAATGCGACTCCTGTTAAATAACCAGATTGAAGCAGGCTTCTTCCATCTGCGAACATGTTTTCACCACATCTTTCTAATGAAGATTCNGATTCACTAACACCAAGAATATCCAGCTTATAATCCTTGGCTATATTCAGAAAATTTCAACTTCAGTTGCTGGATGATGGAGTTCACTTTGAAACAACCAATTGAGCATATAGTAGGAGTTGAGAGAGGTGCATAGTTTTGTCAACAGGAAGTAGTAAAACTTCGCATCACTCTTTATTAGGAGGCTGTTAGCATAGACGCTAAGTAACTTTCCTTTGGTAGGTTCTGTGTGTTTTTTCGGTAGGTACTGTGTATTCTTTGGTGGGTCACTGTTTTTGGCAGGGTTCTCCTTTTATTTTATTTCGTGCCCTTGAAAATAAGACAACCACGTGCAAGAACTAAGAAAAAGGTTTTTATTATTTAATATTTTAAACATGTTTTTGGCATAGTTTTTTGAGGGTTATTCTACCACGCTATTATACAACAAAATCGGCGATTGAAATACTATTAAAATATTTCAAAATAGAAATTAAAATGACCTCATCATAAAAAATCGCCAAAGAAAAGAAACCAATTTATCATTCCTTATACAAATTCAAAACGGTCAATGAGTTATGGCCATATCAAAATTCCTCTCACTCTGGCCAACCTCATCAAATAAAAGCATATAAGTTAGTGTAACATCTAATACACAAAATTTGGCTTCTTGTTATTAAATCCTATTGAACTCCATTATTGCGAATTTTGAATTAATTTCTCCTTTCTATTTTTTCGATCTTTTATGTAATTATTTTTATACCATGAAAGAAAAACCAAAATTGATTCATTTTTGCAATGTCATTCTAATGCATCATACTTATGAGGGATGCGGGAGACACAATGCCCTTCTTTGGTAGGTAGTTCTTCAAAATATTTCAAATTACTTTACTTGATTTGAAAAAAATGTTTTATGTAGTCGCAACCTAAAATATTATGTTTTTACGGCATAATGATGACGCAAGATATTCTTAAAATCCGAGAAGGGTCAGACTATCCTTAGTTTTACGAGGGTCGATCAATATGTACCCGTGTCTAAAGATAGGTGGTGTGCTGAGGTAAGTTTGCATTACAGTCTTGTACTGTCAGCTGTCACATGACACCATACTAAATTTCAGACTGTTAGGTTAGTTTTTATTTGGCAACCATTTGTATCGTGTTTCTCGATAAAATGGAAAAGAACAACATCGATCCGTAATTCTCTTTTTATTTTTAGATGGAAAAACATACTAAGAAATAAAAGCATATTTGGATGTTGTCTATGGGGATCTTTCACCCTCTATGACAGCCGTAAGGTCGTATATCTGTTTTTGATGACGAGCTCCCAGGTCACCCGGCAGACGTGATTACCAAGAAAGTCGTTGAAAAGGTCCACGACATATTGCTCGCTGATCGCCGAACCAAAGTGCGCGAAGTACCACAGGCCATAGCCGTATCTTACGGAACGGCAATTAATATTTTACATGATAAGTTAAGCATAAGAAAGGCATCGGCTCGGTGGGAGCCACGATTGCTTACGGGGACAACAAACGGATACGGTTGTCAATGTCGAAGCAGTGTTTGAACCTCTTTAAGTGAAATTCGCAGAAGTTTTTGCGTCGAGTCGTCCCCGTTGATGAAATTTGGATCAATTATTATATGCCAAAGACCAAGCGACAGTCAAAACAATGTATTATTTGGAAAAAGGCAAAGACAGTCATGGCCACGATTTTTGGGATTCCAAGGGAATAATCCTCATGAACTTTTTGCAAAAAGGAAGAACGATCACGGAGCAGTACAACAGTGAATGATTGGACCGATTTGATATACTGTATTATTGTTCGGAATGTGTAATTCAAAAAAGCCTTTTGGCTTTACGCATATTCAATAAAGAAATTATTATTATTACTAAAATATAAGGAGACACGGCCCCATTTGGCGAAGAAAAAAGTGCTGTTTACCATGATAACGCACCAGCATATTCATCCAAATTGGATCCACTGCACTACGAATTGCTACCGCACCCACCATACTCACACGACTTAGCTCCCAGTGACTTCGTTCTGTTCTCCAACATGAAAACGTGGCTCAGAGAAAAAATTCAGCTCAAACGAGGAGGTTATCGTCAAGACAGAAGCGTATTTTGAAGAGTTTGACAAATCGCATTTTTGGAGAGGTTAAAGAAATGGCAGAAACGTTGGCAAAAGTATATTGAAGATTACGTTAAAAAATAAAAAATAAAAATTTGTGAAAAACTTGCCTCTTCATTCCTAACACGGGTACTTTTTGATCGACCCTCGTAAACTGCAAACAAATTCAGCTTAAATTACCGAACAATCGTTTATCTTTATGTCGTGTAAAGTAACATTTCTACAACGAATCTTTCTTCTGGGTGTATTACCCGTAGAAAAACAGAGTTGATCATTAATATTTTTCTCAACCGGTTCTTTCCATTTGCTATGACTTTGAATTGAGAATATTACAAAATTTCAGGATTCTGCGGCTACTGATGGATGAAATGGATAAGGTTAGAAGCGTCTTGACGAACTGAGGATTTTAATCCCTCGATCGAGAAAATTGGATAATATTTAAAGATTTACAGGGGACAATCATAATTTCCAATTTTCTCAACCAAGGGCTTAAAATTTTCAGGGCGTCAAGACGCTTCCAGTGGCATCCATTTTATGATTTTGGCATGACTAGAACAGATTTTGAACTTTTTCTGAATCCCCTTTATGCATGGCCTTACGGTGGAGGCCCGGGGTTCGAATCCCCGGTTGGAAATTGTGAGATTTTTTAAGGAACATACTTTACTTACGTTACCTTTCACCTTATCCAACGGTGATGCTGAACTGCCTCTTAGAGCATAGGTCATCAATAGAAAGTCACCATTTTGTACGTTAGAGTGCCATATATTTCCGTTAAAGGAAGAGCTACCACTCTGTACTGCCCAAGCATTAGCTTCCACCAGCGTTGAGCGACGCCAGGTTTTTGGTCTCCTCTTCTTCTGTTGTACCTTGTGGGTTACACAAGTGCTTGGTGACAAACTTCTTCCGGACTTTTCCTGTAGATCTGTATTTTTTGTTTTATGCCGAGTCTCACAACCAGATAGTTAAGCATGATCTAAATATGTTGATTTTAGTTCTGGTGCTATAGATCGAAGTGCGCCATATACGATTAAGGGCGATGAATGCACCACACTTTTTTTAATCCTTATTTCAACATCTTTAGCTGCACGGCCGAATTCACAAACAATACTCACTAGACACTGGAATGGCATTATTCGCTCTATGGGGTTATTGGCGAGCATTGGAGGAAGATTGGAGTCTGCATTTATGCGTATTACTTTCGTCTTGCGGAGCTATTAACTAACTATTAACTATTTTAATTTTGTTTACTAAAGCTCACTCGAGTATTTATTTAAATAAGTGCACTCGACGTTAAAATATGTAAATTATTATATTTATTATTATGTCGGTCAAACAACAAAAAAAACAATGTTTAGTTTGTAGTCATTTATTTTTAGCAGAAATGAAATGATAATCTTTTGCATATATTAATACCAAATTAGTTCCGTAACATACCGAAAAAGTATGATGAATTTTGTGCAATTCTCTTTGACGCCATCAGTGATTTGAAAGCGAAAATATCGAGAAACAAGACTCTTATCGCTTGGCAGAACGCAAACTTATTAATCATGAAGTGGTCGGGTCGGTCTTCAAAATGCAGTTTTTCGAAAATGGGAAAAGTTTTCACTTTTTTCAGTTAACATAACAGTTTGTAGGTTACATTACATCCATCATCATCTTCTGATTCAGCTTCAGGGTGTTCTTATGTCATGGGAGTTTGTGGAAATCTTTATTGTAATAACGGTATGCCTACACCAGATGGACCTCATACAGCAACATTGTGAAAAGGAAGTAAAATTGCCATTATTGAAGTATTTATTTTTAATTATAAAAAATTACTTGCTTGATGTTGATGAAGTTAAATCAATTATTGGGCAATATGTTTGTAGAGGACTAGACAGTTGATGATGATGACAATGAAATTGCATGTCCGAAGCTTGTTAGTGAAAAATACCAGATAAGCATAAGGTGGATTATAGCTTTCTTTACTCGTCCACTGATAATTTCAGAAACGATATTTTTTAAACATTAAACTGTCAGATTAGTTCTTGAATATGAAGTCGTTTTTAAAAAGAAAGAACTAAAATTTATAGTTGAAAGAACTAAAAAATATAGTTTGGCTATATGAACTAAAATAAATAGTTTAAAAACAAAATTGTCAGTTTCGTGCTCTGAACATTTTGGAATTCTTTGAAAATTGAAGTTAAAATTGATAGTGGCTAAACTTTTGCCTAAGTTTCGGTGAGATGAACTAAAATTTTAGTCTCCAAACGTATCTGTGTACTTCTTCTTTTTTTAAATTGGCTACTTTAAAACTGAGGCTCTTATTTGAATATCGATTGAACTTCCTTTCACAAGGGAGCATTTTGGAACACAGAACATCATAGGAAAGTTTCCAGTACATGATCAAAATGACTGAAAACCGGGACAAGATTCCTCGCAAAATGTCCCCAAAAGTTTAAATTTTAACTGTTATGATTTTTATATAGGTAATTAAGTATATACACTTGAATAAACCAGCTAAATTTGATTTTTACAATTCTCAATTTCTTTCAGCTCTTGCCCAGATTCATATAGGGACCGGAATTTGGAAAATAAATCATTCTTGGAGAAATTGCACCTTCTTAAACATTACGACAAGTCAAGACAGGTATTTTCATAAGTCACCAAGTAAATATTCCATTTAACTTGGCGACAATAAACTTGTTCCGTTTCTCATAGGAGTAACAACAGTTTTCTTACAGATATCAGAATTTATGCCGCATTGTCTGCCCACCCTTGTATGATGGATGCCGCCTTGTTTTGTACATTAGGATGGGGATCAAAATTGACGTTGATTTTTTCAGGTTGCCAACAATATACTGCACAAACGGCGGCAAATTCAAATTTTGCGTTAATTTTGCGACATCCTTTACATTAAAAAATAATTTCTTTTTTTAGTTTTTGTGGATTTGGTTTACTGTCCTCTTGTTAAGGCTCAAAATAGGTGAAAAACTTACCAATTTTTCAGTTATATGCTGCTGGATAATATTTTTTTGTACTAGCTGATTCTGATGAAAAATTTGGTGAAAGTAACTATATATTGCATACATATTTTCTGAAATTATTGCTTGATCGGTCAAGTGGATCTACAGATACCGGATGGGAACATACACACCTCTTGAAAATTCTAGGGGTCCTTAATAATATCTTCGATTTAAGTCATTAGATTAAACTGAAAATTGACACATACGTTGTATTAGTACACTAATTAACCTGAAAATTTGAGAACCCAATTGGTAAAGTAACTGAATTTATGAGTTTTTAAGTTATAACTCCATATGGTCCTATTGAGCTCAAATTTGTTATTTCATTGACGCCCTGAAATTTTGAGCTAAAAGTCCTTTAATTTTATGATTAAAAAAAATACTAAAAATCTTATTTTGCTATTTTTGGGGTATGATGCCAAACAAGACTTTCAGGGACCCCATGTATTGAAAAATCGATTTTTATTTTCGATACTCCTAGGTAAGCAAACATTATTTCTCATACCTAATCATTCTAATTGCATTTATTTATGATGTTCTAATATCCCAACTTGAAAAATTGGGAAAATTTCATTTGTTAGTGACAATTATTCTATTTTTAATGGGCTATACTAAAGTTTCACTATGGCAACTTTCTGTTTTACCAAAAAAAGTACTTGATTTTTTATTTTTCTACTACAAAAATAGATGATGTGTTGAAAGAAAGTAGTAGTTTTCGACCAACCGTTCTAATAATATGAATTTTTGAAATTTAAACTTATCACCAGAAGACCCGAATTTGTAATTCGCCATAACTTTTTTTCTAGATAAGGTAGAATAGTATTTTTTTAAAAAAATAGGTCCAAATCGGTTGGAGTTTAGGAACTCGCAAAATATTAGATTTTTTTCCCATTCATGTCAAAAAACCAAATTTCGCCCAAATTTCCAATCTTTGGGCCACATGCGGCGGATCGAAACGTTGACGTAGAAGGCTGAAAATTTGAGGGATTTAGTTTTTCCACCCCAGCCATATGAAAATTAAAAAAAAAACTTTCTTTTGACCAGCGGTTCCAGATCCAGACATTTGCTCAATATTAAAATTGGATTATCTCATCCAGGTTTTAAGATAAGCCTCCCCAATTTGTACTTTAGATAGGTATTCTGGGAATAAATATTTAGTATCAATGTGAAAGAATGGTTTAGAAAAACGGCAAATNTCTGGATCTATAGCACCGCTGGTTTTAGGGGTGGTCGAAAGAAAGTTTTTTTTTAACTTTCATATAGGTGGGGTGAGTAAACTTGTGGCCAGGTATCAAACTAAAACCGAAAAAATTTCAGCCATCTAAGTCATCGTTTAGATCCGCCGCATGGGGGTCAAAGTTTGAAAAAATGGGCAAAATTTAGTTTTTTGACAAAAATTGGCGAACAACTAATACTAGGATGCCGTGCGTCTACTACGACAGGGTAGTTGATAGAATCAGAATATTGGGAATGAGAGTGCAGATTTGTGCACAGTTTTGTAGGACTACAGTTTATAGTGGTTAGATAGGTATTCTTGAAACAAACATTTAGTATAAATGTGAAAGAATGATCTCGAAAAACAGCAGAGCTAACCCAAATTGAATATTGAGCAAATGTCTGGATCCAGCCTCGCTGGTTGCCAGTTCGTTAGAAAATCTGTATTTCTACAGATAACCATGACGTTCTATTTTTGCTGGAAGGATATTGATCAGCTTCTGTGACATGAATTTCATAAAAGCGCCTTCTATTCGGTAATAGCATGGCTCTGTCGTTACATGGCGGAAATTGCTTCGATTCTCAATTATTGAATTAACAAAACAATTTACCATATCGGCAACAATGAGAAAACACAAAATAAACTCATCGTCACATGTGGGGTTTGAACCTGTACCCTGTGAATTGGTAAGCATCTTAAGAAATATTAAAGCTCTCTTACACATAGGTAAAGGGTGTCCCAAAATTAACGCAAGATTCATGAATGGTGCCATTAATGAATCTTGCGTTAATTTTGGGACACCCTTTATATGGTAAGTTAGCATTTTATGATCACACAACAACTATACTCTCTCATAATAGCAGAAAAGGAAGAAAAGTTGCTAATCTTTGTATGTGGCCAACTTCTACTTATACTTACATCAGCATCAAAACTAAATTCAATCAAACAACAGACAAAAAATGGACCTCATCAATTAACTCGTATTTATAAAAAAAAAATTGAATGGAAAATGTTACGTAATAGACACATAATTATAGGTTTGAAAAAGTGAATTTCAAATAAAAACTAAAATAAATACTGACAAGAAAGAAGAAATTCAAATGAACTGCCTCTAAAAAATTAATTTGTTACTTTCTAGAAAGATTAATCTCCGAATTTAAATCTTTAAAGATCAGGTGTGGATAATTTCGAATTGAAATGCCTACAATCAAGTTAACATTAAATGCAAGAACCCCCTGCTGTGATGAGGGCAAATGGTGGACGGACCAAATTCGGCTAAAATGCACAAAAATCCAAATTCCTTTTGTTTTATCAAACTGCTCACATTTTAGCAGAACTGCTCATTTTAGCAGCATATTTTGATTACGAAGTAACCTATAGTTTTGGGTCGTTAAATTACTTAATTATTGACATAATTGCAGTTTGATAAAATAATTTAAATTGAAAGCATTCACGATTAACCTGTTAGCATTACGCAACTTATCTCAAAATCAAAATCGGTTCATTTATTACGAAGACAATCATCTCGAATTACCACAAAAAAATTAAGTGTAAGAAAGATATAAATCATTCGAGTTTTTCAGTCACGTAATCAACTTTTTTGAATGTACATTATGATGAATAAAATTAATTTTTGATACCATTCAAATTACCATTAAAATTGGAAGTGATTGTTTAAAACACATTCGACCTACCGATCAACCTACTGACTGTTCCAAAGTACAATAAATCGTTAAAAACCCTATAAAAGCTTATGTCATAATTTTAGTATACATTTTAGCTTTTCTTCCACTTACCATACAAAATATCTAAAGATAGAAGAAAGCTTATGTGTTCTATAAATTTTGAACATTTTTAATGATGGCGGGGACATTGTTTATCTGGTCTAAAACGCAAAAAAAAACAAAAGTTGTATATAATTTGGTTGAAAAATGGTCTGAAGACGGTTGTCGAGAAAAGTAAGGTCAAGTTCCTTAACAAATTCACCAGCTTTTTCTGAAATCTTGAGTTCTAATGTTTGGAATGTGTTTAAATTTTGAACATAAAGTACACAAAATTTGATCATAGAACCTCGAGATGTGGAGTCTCATATGCACCAAGAATGTGAAGTGACTCGATATAAAATCCTTTTTCCTCACCTCAACAACGAAACGGACGTGCTCGGAAAAAGGTGATACGAATAAAAGGAAAGAAAGAAGATAAGGAAAAAGAGGAATAAAGAAAAGAAAGGAAGGCTGCGTGGAGAGAGTTCAACACAGAAGGCAGAAGCGGCGAAAATATTGGCCAAAATCAAATCGGTGTCATCTGAGAATTTCCGAAAACACGGGCAAACTTATTCCAACCCAAGCTTTACTCCGACAAGCTGGAAGGGTATTTGGTTAGTTTTTTTTTGGAAGTTAATTTATTCCCGGGTTTGTGGCCACCGTGATAGTGGACAAGCCAGGTCATATTTTAATTCTCTCTCTTACAGATCCAACACGAACCCCCTATTCTCGAACTTCTAGAGCGAGCTTGTTACGGAGACGGAAACTGCAACTGACGCTGTACGGGAGAACCGGAACTGGAACCGCAAATGACACTAGAGCTTGTGATAGATCTAGAAAAATAAAACCAAAATCGCTGAAACCTGGTGTTTTATTTGTCCAACCCTTCGTCCATGGAAATCCCGTTAAAAACAAATAAACGTATTATAAACACGACTCTCGCGTTTATAAATGTCCTGGAATTTTTGGTTCTAATGATCCAAATTAGCTCAAATTTGGAATATACTAGTTACTGTGAACAAGAACTGTTCCTCAAAGAATTTGGGCCTAGAACCTCGTTATTTTTAAGCATCAGGATTTTTCAAGGATCTTGAATTGTAATGGAATAATTTAAAAATTTAAATATATAAGCATTTGGTAACAATTCTTAACAAAATTAGATCCAAAAATCTTGGGATCTGAAAAATCATCTGCACCAGGAATTTCATATAATCTTGGGTTCCAATGATCGGAAAGAGCTCAAATTTGGAAAATAAGCTTTTGATTTCAACAGTTGCTATCTACGGTGTTGATCTGAATAAAATTTTGCCGAATGGTATTGTCTAACGATGGATCAGTTGGGCGTTGTTTTGGGAAGGTCTGTAGAATATTTTAAAGTTTTCTTTGAAATTGTTAAAAAATGTTACCTAAAAAGTTAAGGCCATTTTCAGGGGAGGGCTCTTTGACAAAATTAACCACAGTGACCAAAAGAAGCAAAAAAATACATACGGCAAAGGTTGTATCTTCCATCGTTTTCAAGTCATAGTGATAACGAAGAATGATACAAATTTTGTGCCCTAACATGACCAAAGCTTTTAAGGTATATCCAGCCATGAGGCCGTATATTAGGCCTATACGTAGGGGTCAAAACGTACATTAGTCCAAAACGTATATTAGGCCAATAGTACATAAGGCCAACAGTACATTAGGCCAACAGTGCATTAGGCCAACAGTGCATTAGGCCAACAATACATTAAGCCATCAGTAAATTAGGCCAACGTACATATGGTCAAGTGTATTAGGTCAAACTTACATTACGTCAAACGTACATTTGGCCGTACATTTTTGGCTACTCATATTTTATAATAATGGCTGCTTAAATTCAATTTTCGGCTACTCAAAAACAAATTGCACACTTTAAAATTTTTCAAGGATAACTTTTAATTTTATGGCCGCTAACAATTTCGAGAGCCTTAGTACTAAGCTACAATAAGATCAAAATTATAATATAACAGGAATCAAAAAAGATAAAAATATTTTCTTTGATGCATCTGACACTGTAATGTAGGGTGTTGACCTAACTTTGGCTTAACGCACTGTTGACCTATGGTACTGTTGGTCTAATGTACGTTTGGCCTAATGTACGTTTGGCCTAATGTACTGCTGGCCTAATGTACGTTGGTTTCAAGTACGTTGGCCCAATGCGCGTTATCCTAGTGACCCAAACCCCTCTTTAGGCTTTATTTTCTTGATTTTATGGAAAACGTGGAAATGTTCCACATACATTCCCAATTGGCCTTAAGAATGGGCAATTTTGTTCAGATCAACCGTGTATCTACATTAAAGCTAATATCATCCATTTCTTGTGATTCTTCATACTCAAATTTTCTGGAATAACTCAGAAAATACTTCAGAAAACTTAGGAAACCACCAAGTGGATTAAGTAGCTTTTCTTTCATATTTTTTGTATGTTTTGTGATAAGAACTGGATTTAGACTTCGACAAAGAGGAAGTGCATATTTTGAAGATAATCGGAAAAGTATTTACAGAGTTATCCAAGACAATCTGGCAAATGGAAGCACCATGAATGAATAATATTATCCCTAATCTATTACAACAACTGTACTTGGTCACTTGCCATGAGCTTACATTTTTAATTTGAGTTCATTCCGATCGCTAGAACATAAGAATTCCGAGAGTGGTCGGTACGTAGGAGACTTCTGATCCCGATGTTCTTGGATACTTACCAAAAGCTTATATTCCAAATTTGAGCTCATTCCGATAACAG
>JXPH01021907.1:2781-13036 GCA_001014845.1 Mochlonyx cinctipes
AAAAACTTTTATAAAAACATCTGAAAACTAACCTAAAATAGATGTTACCAACTCTTACATAAATTGGTACTGCGGAAATGCGCCTAATTTAGGATTTGGCCTTAAAAAGTGGTAGAAATTTGTAGTTCAGCCATTCATAGTTTGTATATTTTTGTCTAAGTTTAAGTGCTCTAGTGGCTCACATGCTTGTGCTATACACGCTCCTTTAACTAATAAAATTAGACTTATTTTGTCGCTGAACCTTCTGGTGTTCTACTCCCCATTCAAAGTTTTTTCCGAACTTTGTTTTCGTTATTTCTCGCCCAAAACCAGTATTTTGGGTTATACAAAAAATCAAAACCCAAAACCCAAAAACAAAACCAAAAAAACAAAAAACCAAAAAAAACCCAAAACCAGTATTTTGGGTTATATTCTAATTGACGCGTAAAAACGTAGGAAATCACAAAATGGATTATAGCTTTTCTTTCTTTATTTATTGTATATTTTATCATGGGAACTATATTTAGACTTAGACAAAGATCATAAGTGCAAATTTTGAAGAGGATCATAAAAGTATTTACAGGGTTATTCATAAAAGTCTGATAACTTGAAGCACCAGGAACGGATAATATTACATCAAATTTGGCATAGAAACTATTCTTGAACACCTACCAAAAGCTTATATTACAAATTGGAGCTCATTTTGGTCACTAGAACTCTGATTACAATGACGCTGGGTCAAACTTTTTTCAGAACTGTTCGTGGATACTTACCAAAAGCTTATGTTCCAAATTTGAACTCATTACGATGATTAGAACTCAAGATGCCCCATACACTTAAAAAAATATCCCGAAATTCGGAAAAAATACCCGATTTTTCATCTGCTGAGTATTCGGGTTGATTTTACCCGAATTTCGGGTATTTTTCCCGATAGTCGGGAAAAATAACCCGAAACTCGGGAGAAATCCGACCCGAATACTCAGCAGATGAAAATTCGGGTCTTTTTGCCGAATCTCGGGATATTTTTTTAAGTGTGACACAAAAATTCAGCTCAATCAGTTGAGAGTTACGTGAGTTATCGACGACACATGCACTCAGACAAACATACGGACGGAATTCTTTTTTCGGTTTTTTCGTGTTTCAGACCATTTGGAGCAATTTTTACCGAGAGATCAAAATTTTCAAAATTTTACTTTATACATAAGCTTTTTTTCTGTCTATAGATGAGAGAAAGAAAGAAAAGCTTAAAGCTGGAAAAAGTGTTCTTTTTTAAATATCAAAATAAATTTAGAATAAACTCCAGACAGGAGCTGATGATGGGGATTTTTTAGGATCACTTGAAACGGGTTGGTGTAGTTTCAAAACTCGACATATCGGATGCTCATGTTCTTAGAGAAATAAATTTGATCCGTCGTATTGACATGTGTGATTTGCTTCTCAAAAGTCAAAATTATCCTTTATTGAAGCAAATCATCACTGGGGACGAGAAATGGGTAGTCCACCTCAAGAGATCAGGGAGTAAAAAAGATGAACCAGCTCAAAGCATTTCAAAAGTCGATATTTATCAACAAAGATGATGCTGTCTGTTTGGTGAGATTCCAAGGGAATCGTTATCTTTTAGATTCTACCGAAGAATACCACGATCAATTCTAAAATGTACTGTCATCAACTGAACAAATTGAATGAAGCACTCAAACAGAAAACGCCAGAATTGATCAATAAAAAAGGTATAGTGTTCCAACACGACAATGCGAAGCCTCATACAAGTTTGGTAGCTCGCCCAAAAAATTTACAACTTGAATGCAATATACTACTACCCCCGACATAGCTCCCGGCCTCTACAAGATATTTTAGACGCCAAAATCTTTACTTCAAACGAGTACGTCCAAAATGACTTAGATCAGTTTCTTGCCAGCAAGGATGAGAAGTTTTATGAACGTGCAATCATGCTACCGCCATCGCCAGAAAGATGTCAAAAGGTATTGGACAAAAATGGAGAATGTGTAATTAAATAAAATATTTATTCACAATAAGATAGAAGGCACATTTTTATTCGTTTCAAATTAGCAGGCATTTTAAAAAGGCTGCACGGAGCATAAAAATTTATAGTTTCTTGATTGGGCTGAAACATTGTCATACGATGCATTGTTTTCGAAGACAACAATAAACTGTGGAGGTAGGGGCAGTCCAGTCGTTTAACTCATTTGTAAAAATTGATCGTGACTATCATGATTGGTCTGCACATAGGAATAATATCAATATTATTTTGTGATATATATAGCATAAATGAAGATGAATTTAGTCGATATTCAAATGATTTTTTGTTGCTTCACTCTGCTCTCCACTGATTTGCCCGCTCTGAAATAGAGAATCACTAAGTAAACCTTTAATTTGATCTAAAATTAAATTTTTAATTTCAAATTTACAAAAGAACAAAAAAATAACAGAAATGTTCTCGAAAACGCTTTACTCTTCTAAAAATACATAGGGCAACAGTGCTAATCGGTGACTGTGTAGTGTGGGTCACTGGTTGTCCACAAAATGCAATGTGAGCAAGAACACTACATCATCCAAGTTTGTACACTTGCCATAAAATGACTATATAAAAAAAACTTGATTGCCCGTAAATATTACCATCACCCTATTAAAATTATATGTATTCTACTAGAAAAGCAATTATCTAATATATTGCTATAGTTTTCATACGAAATAAGATTTTTTAGAATTTTTTTTTAAAATAAATTCGCTCTCATGTTGATGTTTCAGGGAAAGAATATAATTTTAACCCCTTGCAATTCAGAGAAATTAAAAAATGTATGTTATATGCAAATTATTAATCAAGAAGTAATATAAAACTCCAATAAAAAGCTTTCAAGATAATTGATATACCTTCTACAGAAATATTGGAAGCTAAGGCTGTTCATTTTTGCTTATGCTGTTTCATTTTTTTTATCATTATTTTCCTGACGAACGGATAAAAAGTTTTATACATTTTACTAACCATAATAGTAATTTGAATTGCTGGCAAACATTTTTATGTGCTGTTCATGCATCCCGCTGCAATTGCACTATTATATATTTTCAACTATTTCAACCTCATCAATCATACATATATAGTAGATATACATCCATGTATACAAACATACAAGCTCTCACTCTCGTGAAAGTCTGTCTGCTGTATAGCGTACAGATGGTATAGATTTATGATGAGGAAAGGAAAGGGTTTACATTGGCATATCATGCACAAACACACGAGTCATACCAGCCATACCAGAAGCTATATTATAGTACATGAGGAAATACTAAGGAGAAGAAGAGAACTTTCTGAAAATAACCATCATTTTCTCTATACTTTTTAATATGTAATAAAACATCATATCTATCCATCTCTGATATGCATCCATCACCATAAATACTTCACTTTATTTATGTAAAATGCATAAACATTGTATTATGCATGATGCAATGCAAGGAGCATGCTGAGGCGAGGCTTGTGCTTGAAAATGGGATGTTTTGTAGTTTTGTTTTGTTCTGTTTCACATCTTGGCAAAAGTGTTGGGTTTTGAAGAAGGTGAGATTTTTTTAAAAGTATGTATAGATGATATGATATTGTGGCACATACATTCCTCTATCTATATATTTTAAAATCGTATAAGTAGTGTTTCGGAAAGGTAAACATTGTTGATGAGCATCTACCTATTATAATGGTTCAGATTTTATGTCAGGGATCTAAAATCATGCAACTAAACTGAGAGCAATAAATCGGATGTGGGGATGTGAATGTAATTTTCATAAAAACCCTAAAAACGCGCAAAATTTTACTGGTTGGTTAGTTGAATATAAGCTTAATTCTGATATTGTAAATTTAAGCTCCCACTTGGTAAACCAGGAGCCACTCGTTTTGGATAAGTTTATAAAATATATAATTGACTTTTTTGTACTTTAGACCGTGTTGCGTGATACAGATATCGTAAACCAAATTTTTTCAAATGTTTTAGTGGTGCAGGCTGTTGCATTTTTGGATATTTTTGAAATTTAAAAAGCCTACCCTAGTAGATATAACATAACTCTGCTTTCTGGCTTGATGGGTTACCTACTTGAACTCTACTCTTTGATAAAATGCGTTCCTAGTACTCACATCATAGATTTGTAGTTTGGGTCGGCTTATTGAATAATACTAGGAATTAGGACAAGTTACAATTATGGAAAAAATATTTTGTAAAAAATTAAGTAAACTTCTTGTCCAATCTAAATTTTTCTGAAACAATAAGAATAAAATCGTTTCCCATAAAAAACCTCTCAAATCTGCAAACTTTACTAACTTAAAAAAACTTTTCGTAAGCTGTCCCAAATTTTCACTGGACCATCAAATGTGCTTCGAAATGGAACAGAGGCCNCTCTATGTTAATCCGTACCAAAGTCCAATCGACCGAACAACGATATTGGTCGAATCCTCGATTGGTTGTAGTAATTATTTTTATCATTTACATATTCTTTTTAAGAAAGATAAATGATGTTTTTTAATCCCTAAAAAGAAGAGAAATTTTTCGTAATTTTTTTTTACTTATTTAACTGCAAAAAGTGAAAGTAATGTTCCAAAAATGAATATCGCCCTAATCAATTTTCAAACACGCTTTGGACCTCTAGGAATAATTCTCGACCAAAATTGGGTGGACGTCTATTAGTCGTTAGGCGGTCCGTTTTTCCGCAACATGTCTATGTCTTAAAAAAAACTCGTAGCCAGTTTGTGCGATCGAGCTAATATTTTGGAGGAAGTATCTTATCCCAATCGGACAAAAGTTCGTCATTTTATCGCTAAAAATGATATTAATCACATATTTATTAATAAAATCCTTAGAAATTTTGGCCAAGATTATTAATTGGTACCCATTTTATGCCGACCATTTTTTAACACAATTGAACAAAGACTTCTGTGGGTTTTTATTCCAAAAATAATCAATTTGGATAAGAAAACAAGGTGGACTATGTAGCTTTTAATCAAATTTATTCCATACTTTGTGATAGGAACTAGACTTAGACTTCGACTAAGATGATACGTGCAAATTTTGAAGAGGGCTGGAAAAGTATTGACAGAGTTACCCAAGAAAGTCTGATAATTGGAAGCATCAGGAATGGATAATATCATCCCAAAATTAGGACAGGAACTGTTCTTGGGTACTTACCAAAAGTCTATATTCCAAATTTGAGCCCATTCCGATCACTTGAACTCGAGAATTCTGATAGTTCCTGGTACATAGGGGCCCACAGATTCCGAAGTCCCAAGGTCAAACTTTTTTAGGAACTGTTCTTGGGTACTTACCAAAAGCTTATATTCCAAATTGAAGCCCATTCCGATCACTAGAACTCAAGAATTCTGGAAGTAACTGGAGCTCTCAGATCCTGATGCCCCAAGGTCAATCCTTTTAGGAACTTGTATTTCAAATTTGAGTCATTCCTAAAGTGGAAAAAACAAAGTGGAAGTTTTCGTTTTTATTTATTTTATATTTTATGATAGGAACTGGATTCAGACATGGACAATCATCATATGTGCAAATCTTGATGAGCATCGAAAAAGAATTTACAGAGTTACCCAAGAAGATAAGGTAGCAGCACCAGAAACGGATGATACTATGTCAAATTCAGTATAGAAACTGTTCTTAGGCTTTTATATTCCGAATTTGAGCTCATTCCGATCACTAGAATTTGAGAGTTGTAGAAGTTCCTGATATACAGAAACTCTCGGAGCCCGATATCTTTAGGTCAAACTTTTTTCAGGGACTGTTCTTGGATACTTTCTACAACATTATGTTCCAAATTTGTGCTCATTCCGAACATTAGAATTCAAGATTTCTAGAAAATTCTCGTGAGTTTGATGTATTTTAGTATTTACTTCAGGCTCTTGAGCTGTTGTTACACTAAAACTTAAAATTGATTTTAATTATTTTATCATCAATAATACTGTGCTAAAAATGTCCTCCTCTCCCAGCACAAGATGTAGAGAAAACGATTTATAAAAAATTTAATAAATTAACATCGCATTCAACTTGACTTGAACTGGTGTATAACAATCGGCATGTCGAACTTTTTAATTCCATTAAACCCTATTATGTACCATTCGCAACCATTATTCAATCCTTGACAAAGAACTTTGTCGAAAAAGACCATTTGATTTTCAATTTTCTAATTCAAATTTATCCCCAAGATTTAACAGCAAACAACAATTCACTTTGCTGTTGCTTTTGAGAATAAAAATTGAAATGAAATTTTTTTTTTTCATCCTCTCCTTTCTTTTCTTTACTTCATTCTTCGTGTATTTTTTTTCTTCAAACATATGAGGAGTAAAAGCTTTTCCGAATTGAATTGCTAGCCTAAGGGTATACCTGGTTTAGTTTTCTAATACACAACACATCAATATGCTGTGCATTCAATTTTGTGTATAGTAGTGGGAGAGATGATTTTGATTTAGATGCATTTTATATATTAGATATCTTGCACATTCCTGGATTATTTTTACGACTAACTCTCCTACTGAAATTACCAATCTCATCAAACAGAGAGAATTCAAAACCAGGAAAAGTTAAAGGTACGAAATTTTGTGAGAAAAAGGAGAAAATTCAACTTCTGTTTTTATAATTTTCTACTTCAAAACAATTGTATTTTGTTTTTGTTTCCAGCCCCCTTCTCCTCCTCCTACACATACCAAACGTTAAAAGCTCACATACCTGAACCTCTGCCAGTTTTCCTCAGAAATATTGTTGAGCCAATCTGTGGAGGATGCTTACGATGATGATGAGGATGATGATGATGAAAAGTTTGTGGGTTTTTTCACTCTAATTTTCAAGTTTTAGACACAACATTGTTCAGTATTTCGTATATTTATGTTGTTTTAGCTTTTCTTTCTATCTGTCATCATATATCTGTAGATAGAAAAGCTAAGCTTATGTATTCAGCAAAATTTGTCATATTTTGGTCTATTGAGAAAAGTGGCTCAAAATGGTCTGAACTGAAAAATTGTATGTGGCCTATAATAGGAGTGATTTTCAACTGATTTGGCTAAAATTTGGTGAAGGAGCTTTTCTCAACAAAGCTAAGCTCGTTAATAGACCAAATCGGGCAACGTTGTCCCTTATTTTGAGCTTTTCTCTACAAAACTAAGCTCGTTAATAAACCAAATCGGGCAACGTTGTCCCTTATTCCTTAAAAAGTTTTATTTAAGGCATAAAACATTGAGTACGAAGAAATTTGAATTAGGCTTCAGAAATATACTCTAGTGGCTTCTCAATCTGGCCATGGGGATGGATGGACGGATTAAAAATAGGGGCACACTGTCAAAGAAGCTGACCAGCCAAACTAGGGCCCTTCATACTCAAACCCTTAAAAGGGAAGGAACACATTTTATCCAAGTGATCGTTCAGCTTGCAGTGTCCTGTGATTCATGAGATAATCAAACGTAACCGACCTCTGACCAAGTTCATTAGTAATATGGAAAGGGAGGCAGAAGACTGTGAGATAAACAGCTTGGTGTACTGGCAGCTTGTAAGTGACTGCCAGTATTTGGAATGTTCTATGAAAAACCATTCTTCGATTCTTGAGAGGAATGACTTTTTTGAAAGAGGCAAAACAGGCTCTGGGGTTATTGGTAACGTATACGAGCTTAGCCTAGCCAGTGTGTCAGCTCTATCAATACCTTCAATATAAGAGGGTCCAGGTACCCACAGGACTTTAACTTGGTTACAATTGAAGAGTTTTTCTAGACATCTTTTACAATCCATATTCAGCACTGAGTCTACCTTGAATAAGTACAGAGCCTTCAGAATGACCTATGACAATTAGCATATCCTTGAAAGACATTTCAATGCAATGGTTTACAAAAACAAGTATTGTCAATGCTGAAAGACAGATGCGTGTTTTGTTTACTCAAAGAAATGGATACCTCCAAAATTCGGCTTGCAAAGTTAAAGCCAGCTCCAGCTAAGCCTTTGCATAATGAGCCTTCTGTGAAAAACACCCATGCAAACTAACCAGAATCTTCCAAAAACCAGAACTCAGGTTTCAAATTTCTAACATGAACTAGTGGTAAGTATCCAAGAACAGTTCCCTGGCGCATTGAGGTCTGAGGAACTTCGAGAATACTTGAGTTTTACTGATTTAAATAAACTCGCATTGAAATATAAGCTTTTGAACAGATGTTCTAACAAACTTTGGATGATATTTTCCAATCCTGGTGTTTCCAATTACCAGAAATTCTCCGATGACACTATAAAGACTTTTCAGGCCTTCTTCAAAGTTTCCACACATGAGCTTTGTCCAGGTCTAAACCCAGTTCTTATCATTAAATATAAATGAAATAAAAAAGAAAAGCTATATAATCCACTTTATGTTTTTCTACGTTTTTCAAATGTATGTTTTGTTTGCGTTATGGAATGAATTGGATTGAAATGAAAATAGTTGGTACACCCTTTTTCTACCCAACCAGCCTCCCATCCCATTTAATCCATTTCGAAACAACAATCGTCTAACAATAATTCAAATTAATTAATTAGAATTGATCCAAAATATTGTGAATTATTGTTTTTAATATGGTTTTATGCTTTTATTATTATGATTTTATGTTTACATAATCCTTTTTATTGTTCGCTCTATACCAGCTCACCCATAATTTCATATTTAGCCAGAAAGGAAAACATATTTGTAAAATAGATTTTGCATACACGAGCCGAGCATAGAGTGGAGAGTATAGTGGCTCTATGGTTCTCTTTGTATAAACATCTAGTATAGAGTTTGGTTATATTTATTTTGTCTATTCAATTTTCTTGGGAATATTTTCTGAATTAAATTTTCGGGTGTGTACATTGGGAGAGTAGGATTTAGGGGTCAAGTTTTTGTTTATTCAATAAAATTTTTAAATTTTGCCATTATAAATATGCTAAATTTCAATTTTACCTTTATTGTATACATGGAGATATTTTAGAAAATTCAACCTCTTCTTCCCCAAATTCCAAATTTGAAAAGGGGAAGGAAAGTCCAAAAGCTTTTCAAATGAAAATACGAAAAGTTTGTAAATGCAAATAAAGTAAATGTTAAAGTGTAATTTATGCAATTGAAACATAAAATTTCAAAATGTTGTTACATAACAATGATATGGAATATATGGAAAAAGCAATATAATAATTTCTAGGGTGAATGAGTAAACAAATAGTAAAAAGAAAACACATTCACTATATTTATATTGGAAGCTACCCATGTTAAGTGCTCAGTAATCAGATAAATCGGATTGCATATAACATTTTAACTTTAGTTTTCTATACTTATTTTCTATATTTCGGATTGTGAATTGTGAGGCGTGTCCACTTAATGTTCTGCAAAAAATAATTTAAACAACGTAAATTATGTTTGAACATGATACGATTAGTCTTCAGAGAAATTTTTAATTAAATCATTTTAATTTCAATAAATCAATTTCCTTCCATAAGAAGAATAGACAGAGCGGGCGATCGAAAAGAAGTCTGTAAAAGACACCAAAATAGGTCACCAAAATTTAGGGATTTAAATTGATAGAGGTTAGCGAGGGTATCATTTTATTGTACTACGTTAAAATCCGGGGTCTTGGGGATCGACTCCTTTCAAGAGATTAAATTTTTGGGCCTTCAGATTTGTTATAGGTCTCCGTCTGTGGTTGATCAGATTATATTCAATATCAACCACTGATGTCGAATGATCCAACACAGTACAAATAAAAATAAACAGATCCATTACAATACTCTAGACTTTAACTTTTCTAGTTTGAAGAGTTATATAATATCGGGTGTAGTTTACAAGTATGATTTGATTATTGTTTTGTGTCCATCTATTGAGACTAAGCTTATCGGACCAGATTTGAACATAAAAAAATTTAAGAGTGTCCGACTAACTGAATAAGATGCTGGAGGGGGACGTAGAGTCGCCTCCGGCTGATACAGGAAGATGCTGAGGGGGAACATAAGTTATTTTTGGTCTACGCCCCTGCCGTCGCTTCGGTTTAAAAGTGTTAGGTAAGCTGTTTTTGGTTTGTTTTCATTACTATCATCTACATGGGCTCAAAATTGGTTGGTTGACGACAATTAGTGTTAATTACGAGAGTTTCAGCCATTTTGGATTGATGTGTCAGAATTTATTTCAATTTTTTCATTTGCATTGCAAACATTTGTATGAAAGCCCATATTAGGGTTTATCTGATCAGGCTAAAAATCAGTAGGCTGATTTGAGACAATAATTAATGTCCATGGCCAAAATTTCA
>JXPH01021924.1:2562-17553 GCA_001014845.1 Mochlonyx cinctipes
ACATCACAACCAAGTATTTGGGCCTGTTTTTAATTGCTAGACAAAAATGACGCTAATATATTTTTTTTTCAAACTTACTTTTTGTCTCAATCAATTAGCTGTTTTTTTAATTAAATTTTTTATATCTACTATATATTTAATATATTAGGATTATTGTATGGTTCATTAGGAGTATACATAATATATACATCAAAATTATAGAGTTAAAATACTGTTAAATGTCTTTTTTAATAGTTATAACTATTATTATTGTTTTGATTCAGTTTTTTAGTTTCAGATTTTTGTTCAAGGCAAGATTTATTTTTTTGGATTTTCTTTCTAATGATTTTGAGGTGTAGTCTGTAGGATTGAGAAGAAGCAAAGCAATTGAGAGAAAAATTCATACAATCAAAGATTCACAGCACAACTCCCGAATTATTTACAACAACAACGACCAAACACCTAAACATACTCCAAAGAGATAACTCAGTGATTGTGCAAGCGGAACTTTGAAGATGCCTAAAATCATTAGGCCATATATCAGGGTTATTCACGACGAACGGGTATAAAAAATAAAGTCACTAATACTACCACAGAAAGAAAACTATCCAGATGACAAGACTTAGAACAAATATTTCGATGAATTTTTGCCCTTACGTAGGAATAGTTTTAATTCACGAGCAAATGATAGGTGGCGCTGATATTACGGAAAGTTGCATGGCAACAGTTTTTCAAGTACCCAGTGAGGAAGATTGTACGACATCGAATCGATAATTTAACATCATGTCGAAGGTGGCGATTCGATATCGTATACGATGTCGAATAATTGTTGTTACGATGTTGGATGATTTTGTCCTGATGCCTTCGACATTTTATAGCAAAATTTTTCCATAATGGAGGTATTATATAATTTCTAATCAATAACAATTTTTATAATAATTACCTATCTCTCCGATTTGGTCCGTAAATATAATTGAAAACTCCGTAATATTTTGTTTAAAATTTAATAAATTATCTGCTTCACTTATTAAACTACAAATTTAACAATTTTGTACATTGTAAACGCGATTAATTTACATTTAATTGCGAACGTTTTAATTTGCAATGTCATTTTTCAATAGACGCCATACTGTTGACAACATTTAACAACAATTATTCGATGTCAATACATCATGTCGACTATCGACACGTCTAATGCTTTTCGAATACAACAAATCTTCGATATCTGTGCATCATGTCGACTATCGACAAGTCTACTACTTTTCGAATACAACAATTCTTCGACATATGTACATCATGTCGACCATCGACACGTCTACTACTTTTCGAATAGATGTCGAAACATTGCATCGTATTCTATGTGTCGAGTCAAACAACATTTTCCGCATTGGGNTGCATCGTATTCTATGTGTCGAATCAAACAACATTTTCCGCATTGGGTACTTACTGAATAAATAGTACAGATGTACAAATTAATTTCCGACCTAGGAATATAGAATGTAGGTAACATACACACACACACACATTTCTTAGTGAAGACCGCAGTTAGGAATAGCTCCTATCTATACATTGCATTGTAGACCTTCGATGACAATGGAAACTTAGTCCAATAAACGTCACTATGATTTATAATTTTTTTGACTCTCGATACTAGTTATGGCTAATTAGGTAGACCTATAACCGAGGGGCAAATATATTACAAACCATCTTGTTCAGTGCCTAAAAACCGTGCAAATCCGTGCGAGATCGTGTCAACAGTTTTTCCGTAAGAAAACCGTCTTAAACCGTCACTAACAGTTCATTGCCGTTTCCTGCCGTTCATGCAGTTTTTACCGTTTTCTAGAAATTCTTTTTAAATTTTATATCAGGATTAAGGTGCCTTCACATTTAATATTGTTAAACCGTTTCGAACCGTTTCGAAACCGTTCAAAACAGTCAGGAAACCGTCACATCCGTGTCTCGCCGTCTTTAACAGTTTTTGACCGTCTTAAACAGTTTCTAACAGTTCCCTACTGTTTGATACCGTTTTAAAAAACAGTACCGTACTGTTCATTGATTTGGCCATATATTTACTCCTCGGAATTAACAGAGGTTCAAATTAATGAAAATATATCCGTATTATCTATGATGCATCTGAAACTGTTAAAAAAACCAATAAAATCACATCCCTGATACGTAAGAGTTATGAGGGTTTCAAATGTTCAGTGCCAAAACCGTGCAAATTCGTGCGATACCGTTTCAACAGTTTTTCCGTAGGAAAACCGTCTTAAACCGTCACTAACAGTTCATTGCCATTTCGTGCGGTTCATGCAGTTTTTACCGTTTTCCAGAAATTCTTTTTAAATTTTATATCTGAATTAAGGTGTCTTCACATTTAATTTTGTTAAACCGTTTTGAACCGTTTCGAAACAGTTTCTAACAGTTCCTTACCGTTTGATATCGTTTTGAAAAACTGTACCGTACTGTTCATTGATTTGGCCATATATTTACCCCTCGCCTATCACGCAATATTGAAAACCCAGCATCAAATAAAGTTGATATTACTCTGCCGGGATTTATCGATAAAGTAGAGCGATAGAAACACGCTCTANTCGTTTTGAAAAACTGTACCGTACTGTTCATTGATTTGGTCATATATTTACCCCTCGTTATTAAGGGTGTAGTGGTTAGACATAATCCTAGAAATGGTTTTAGTGAAACTTCGAGGAAGGTTTAAACCTTTAAACCATGGTTTATCTTTTNTAGGTAACATAAATGGGTGCAATTCTTTTTAATTGAGAGCTAGGACATTCCTCTACAAAAATTAGATGACAGTAGAACGCGTCTCACGCACACAAAGTAATTCACCTTCTCGACAACGATAAAAAACGCAAGTAAATTAAGTCGTCATTCCAACACATTGATCAAAGATTTTTTGGAACTTTGCGGAACTTTGTGGAATTTTTGGAATGTTTGAATCTTTTGGGAATCTTGGGATTTTTTTGCGAGGAAAGGTTAACTAGTCGTATTACGGCACCCTCTCTGTATTACACGCGTATTACATACGTATTCCGCGTATTTCCTGCACAAAGGTAAATTCATAGTTAACTTCTTTTTGGGACTTTGTAGACTTTATGAGATTTTTAGTTTAGGGATTTAGTGGACTTTTTGGAATTTCTCGGGACTTCATGGACTTTGAAAAACTTCTTGGGATTTTTAAGGACTTTAAAAGATCTGTAAGGAGTTTGAAAAACTTTTAGACATTTATACATTTTTAGAGACCTGTTGGACGTAGGTCTTTAAAAGCTAGATTTCTACCGATCCCTAAAAGTCTTGCCTTTGCCATGACACTTTTTGGGATTTTGTGGACTTTTAGAGATTTTTTTTGGGATTCAGTGGACTTTTTGAGATTTTGTAATCTTTCTGGGAGTTATTAGAAGAGATCTGTTTTACTATCCATCCACTTTACACAGTAGTAAAATATTCTCCGGAAAACTTGCCTTGTTGAACTACTGTGGAAATATCTATCAATTTATTTTCTGGGATTTTTTTAAGATTTTTCGGAACTTTTTGGTCCTTTTGGGATTTTTTAGACTTTTGTTGACGATGTACACGGACTTTTTTATAATTAGCCCCTCGTATTATGGCTTAGTTTGCAATACAATATTTTTAAGCAATTTATTCTTTTGATTTACTAGTGTATAACTATAGTAAATAGTTTTTTTCAAAGGAGCTCCAGAGTTTTATTTGGCTATTTACTTCAGTCTCAATGTGTTTAATTTACGTAGTTTAGTTAGCTACAGACTACACCTCATTGTTGTAATCTTTTTGATCGTATATTCAATAAAAGAATCTCCCTGTAGTTTCTACAATTTTTTTAATAAATTATCATCATATATATTATTCGAATTGAAACCGCGATCTAAACTAATGTATACACATAATACTGCATATAAAAATATGAACAAAAATATGCTATCTACAATATTGATAACAACAATAATATGTTGAATATTAGAAAAAACGTGAGAAACATTAAGAACATCAAGGCATTCACTAGCTACTTATGGTTCGCAAAGTTCCTTGGTGTCATCTTACTCAATAGACCAAGATAGTTTTGATTGAAATTTCTATAAATTCTGGTTGCTGCTGATGACGGAGGGATCGGCAAATTCCTCCGCTCGGCAATAAGGCCAACACTTCTTACCTTTGGTATTTTTGAAGCTAATGATGAAGAGGAGGTTGGTGGTGGATAGACGTCTTTGTAGCTACTACTGTACTGGTGCGCCCGGTCCAATGCTTGATGTCATCTCGACTCGTTTGTGATTCTTCGGATTGCGGTTGAGACTCGCCACAAGCGCACTTTACCATCACTATATTTCGGTTTTGTGTTTTGTTTAATAAAGCGGGTTTATTTTACAGTGAGCAACAAATGTGTTAATGAAAGAAAAAAGAAGAAAAAACCAAACATGAGAAAAATAATTAATTAAATTATATACTTATATTAATAAAATTTTAGAGAGCAATTTAATTTCATAAAAATAGGCACATTAAACAATAATAAGTTAATGTAAAAGCAATATAACAGTGCAATATGATAAAGCAGTTATAGATAGGTAACAAATTGGCATTTTACTGTGGCAAAATAGCACAACTGCTTAAAATTGAAGTGTGTAATTTCAGCTATTCATGTAATTTCGGGCAAATGTGCGGTTTTCCATTCATGTTGTAGACTAATGTTCTAAAAAGCCACATTGCTATTACTGAAAAATAAGTTAAGTACGTTTTCGAAAATGTGCCCATTTAAGATAAGCACACAACCAGGGAAAGAAAATTGGCCAAACACCAGATGCTTTGTAAATTTGGCTACTCTAGTAGCACTTTTAGGAAATAAAGTCTAACTTTCGTCTATAATAGTGTAATAAAAAACGATTTGGGAAAAATCATCAAGGAGTAAAGTCAGTGGATTTAGGTTGTCTTGGACCTACTACTGATGGATAACATAGTAGCACAAGTTCCACCAACAAACTCCCTGAGAAATTGGCTGCTGTAGGTTCTGTATATGGTCCTATAAAGTAATTGGGCTTTCAAAAGCACATACTATACTTTGTTAGTCTCACGAGTTATATTGGGGGTCTAAGAGTCCAAGGTTCGCCACCTATACCGATCCCGGTCAACCGTAAATGTCCAAACACTCTGTACCTCACTATCGGTGACATCTGATAGTTTTATTTCATGTAGAAAAAGGCTAGATAGCAGCATACTGCGAGAGGGCCAAGAGGCAGTCTAACTCTTTATAGAAGCATCCCAGCATGTCAGGGTCTTTAGCAAATTTACAGACTTTAATGAATTCACAAACTTTGTACAACATTGCAATTTTGCACCATGTCTCTAGAGAGCCAAGAGGATCCTTACACTCGTCTCAATGTTTTTTCAGTGTTAGAACCACTTTCTATAATGCCAACGTGGCCAAAATGTACTAAAACCTCGACTAAACCCAACTTTTTACATAGTTTTCTTTAGGTTGATGTCTCTGTTAGTTTGTTTATCTGTAAAAAATCTAGTAATCAATTTTTGATCCACTTCTACCTAGCCGATTTTCTTCAAAGTTTGCACATATGTTCACCTCCGATGACAATACAATATTTAATCACAATTGCCCAAATTGGTCCGTGGGGACAATCTGGGAGCTTCAACGTACACCAGAGGGTCTTTTTATGTGTTTTTGGTGGCATTTTGCATATAAAAATACTAAAAATTTGAATATTTTGGTTACGGCCTCGTATTTTGGTTACGACTTTTGGACCAAAACTCTGGGTCCTCCAGAGAGCTTTCAGGTTCTCTAGAGGGCACTTTATAGGGCATTTTGCATAGAAAATTTCTAAAAATTCGATATTTTGGTTATGGTCTAGTATTTTGGTAGAAAACTTGGACAAAAACTGAAATTGACGGTAAGTGGCCATTTACGACCTCCAGAGGGCTTTTAGGTTCTCTAGAGGGCACTTTATGGAGCACTTTGCATAGAAAATTTCTAAAAATCTGAAATTCGGGTTACGGCCTGGTGTTTTGGTAAGGAGCTTGGACCAAAACTAAAATCGGACAAAAGTGGTCATTTAGGCTCTCCAGGGAGCTTTTGAGTTCTGCTAGGGGACACTTTGGGTAGAAAATTTATAAAAATCTAAAACTTTGTGTACGACGAGGTAGCATTTTGGATACGACCTTGGACCATTTCGACATGATCTCGACACCATGTCGACATGGGATCGACACCATGTCGACACTAAAAAATCATGGCGTCATGTGGTCGATCCCATGTCGACATGGTGTCATTTATAGACTGGAGCAATTGAGTTCCAACACACTCAGCAGAGCGTGTTCCCATAGCTTTTTATCAATTGCTTCAGTCAATAATGCCCCTTCAATTAACGCTCGTCAATAAATGCCTGTCAATAATGAATGAAAAAATCTATGTGAATCGGCTCTAACACATACTATACTTTCAGAAGCCTAATTACACTATAGGACCATATACAGGACCTGTAGTGGCCAATTTCATAGGGAGTTCATTAGTGGAAGTCGCGCCACCATGGCATGCAATTAATAAGACAATCTAAATCTACTGACTTATTCATGTATTTTTTCCAAAATTTCATACAAATATTTCAGTTTTGACTACACAATAGGTAATTTATTCATTCGTAAGAAATAAAATATATTGAAAACGCCTAGTGTTTTGCATATTTTTCTTGGTTAAAAACTCTGGAAAATGTAACGGGTTACGTGGTATGCTTCCGTGGTACTACCACGAGATTGTACCATGCAAATATACTACAAATCCATTGAAAAAATGTTTTGGTGGACCATTTTTCACTTTTTGAAACTGACAAACATATTTTTCGAGCGAGTTAATATTTGAAATGAATATTAAATTCACAAATGCCTGGTATTTTGTAATTATTTCTCAACAAACGTGCTGAAGAATATTTTAGGAGTCCTAGATAACAGTCTCGTCTTTGGAAGGGTATTCTAGTTTTTTTTTGCTTTAAAGCACTTTATATTGCTGTCAAAGTGGCTTCTTTTGAACATAAAGATAACAAGGATACAAAAATAAACCATAAAATTATGATAAAACGTATATACGTAATACGTAAATAGGTAAAAGAAAAATGCTGGTGAAGTGATTTATGATATGATGAATTCGATAATTGTGTACACAGTTAATATCAGAATACTATAAAAATATATGTAGCCAAGTGATGTGATTCCCAAATACTAGATTAGTTTAATGATATAAAATGTATATTTTGTGTCTTATCTCCAATCGTTGGGGAAAAAGATGTGTTTTTCTTTGTTAATTTCCGGACAAAATTTTATCATTTTAGTTTTTTTTTCAGAAACTTACACCAAAAATTATTTTTTATTATTTAATTTGTTTTGCATCTTTATCTTCACAACAACAGCATGACGCGGAAAATGCATTCATCATCAGGCTTCTTGTAGGGCAGAGAATAGTCAGTAAATTTAGAAAGCAGGTAAACAACATTATCCATAAAATAAATCTTGCCCAAAACCTTTTAAGAAAAATAAAAAAGAATAAATAGAAAAAAAAAATAAAGAAGAAGTTTTAATATTATTTTTAACCATTTGTGCTGTTCTCAACAGTCATTACGTACGACTCTTACCAAGAATAAAATTTCAAGAAATGGATGAAAAGTGGGATGATTGCTCAATATTTCGAGTTAAACCTTAGATGTATTGATGATAATGATGTATTTTGAAAATACGGCTCAACCGTATGAATTAGAGAAATATTAATAACAATAATGCCCAGCTTAAATTTTGAGCAATTATGCAAATCATTGCTCAAAATTGAAGCATGAACATTGTTTTGGTAATTTGTCAAAAGCATACGCCATGTGGGGCTACGCACGGGTTCGTGGTCTCGTTCATGGTATGGTTCCATTAGCTAGTGTTTATGAACCGGTCCAATTGTATTGAAATTTTTCCGATCTATGTCGCCAAAAAATTTCCCATACGATTTGGACCGGTTCATGAACTAGTGCATGGAATCATACCCAAGGATCATTAATACTAAGATATCCAGAAGCAGGGTTTAGGCATGTTTGTGGTGGAGCAAACCTCATGTGATTTGTGACCAACATATAAACAAAAAATTTGTTACAACAGTTCGAAAAGCAAACCCCAAAACAAGAACAGCGCATATCTACATTATTCGTAATAAAAAAACATGAAAGTTTGTATGTAAAATATATTCTTAACCAAGCTTTTTCCAGGTACAGCTGTCTCGATATGAGTCCACCCTACTTTTGAAACCACTACAAAAACCAGTACATTGGATGACCAGTTTTACTTTTGAAATCAACAACACGATAACTCCACCCTTGGGTCTTCATTTCACAAAACCCGTCCTCTTGACATATTAGTATTAATGATCCATGTCATACCACGAACGGGCCCACGAAACTGTAAGTAGTCCCACATGGTACATTTTCAAAGATCATTTATACTATGATATCCAAGGACGGATTTTGTAAAATTAACACCAAAAGGGTGAAGTTATCGTGTTGTTGATTTCAAAAGTAAAACTGGTCAATCAATGTTCTGGTTTTTTTGTGGTTTCAAAAGTAAGCTCATATCGAGCAGCTGTACCTGGAAAAGGCTTGGTTTATGTCTTGGTTAAGAATATATTTTGCATACAAACCCTCATGTTTATTTATTACGAATAATCTATATATACGCCATGTAGTTGCTTTTTTAAGCTGTTCTTGTTTCGGGGTGAGGTTTATCAAGCTGTTGTGAATTTTTTTGTTTAAATGTTGTATGCCTTCACAAATCAACTGAGATTTTCTCCACCCACAACCACGCCTAAATCCTGCTTCTGGATATCTTAGTAGTATTAATGATCCTTAGGTATGGTTCCATGAACTAGTTCGTGAACCGGTTTAAATCGTATGGGAATTTTTTTGGCGACACAGTTCGGAAAAATTTCAAACAAATTTTTAAATAAAAGTAACGTTGAAAAATTATTTTTATGGATTAAATTGAATAATAAATTTTAAAATTTTCAAATCATTTATTTATAGTTTGCAGAAAATTTTAAAAACTACATTATTTATCCATATTTTTCCAAAGATTCTGACCATCAGTCCGACAGGGATAATAGGTATATGAAATTTTTCCGAACTATGTCGCCAAAAAATTCCCATACGATTTACACCGTTCATGAACTAGTTCATTGAACCATACTAAAAACGGGACTTTCCACAGCTCGTTAAGTAACTTACGTGAAAAAAAAAATTCGATAAAAGTCTTATGTAATGACTGTGGAGTATGGTCAGCCTTTCATGGATTTGTGAATAATTTGAAAGTCTTTGTTTCCTCTTATACTAATCCTGTTTAGTTAATTCTATTCTACTCTTAAGACCCATCCTAGTTTTTTTTACTCTCAATCTTACAGATTTCAATTTTTATTGTTATTTTAATATTTACTAGCCAATGCAGCTTTTTTATACTCTATCTTCTAAGACATACAGGTATTCTCGAATTAATGTACCAAAGTATAATGTCGTCGTCCAATTAAACAATTTTTAGTATGTTTTTATGATAAATATCTACTGAACATTTAAATTTTGGCTAGTAAAGATCTTTATACCCTGTTTCTAATCACTCGTCTCCCACCAACTATCCTAAAAATGATTAAATAATAATAATAATGAACATAAAAACAGCATTAGGAAAGAATATAAATTAATAAAAAAAAGTAAAGATTTTGAAGTGATTGTGCCAATTGAACTTGGTGTTTCAAGGATTATTTAATAATAAAATAGTGTTTTCATTTTAAAAAGCAGCACAGTAGAATATTGTGTACTCTTATTTATAGCCATTATATATCGTTATATATTAAAATAAATAATTTAAAGTATTGTTTTCAAATTGATTTTCTTTGTCTTGTTATTGTTATTATTATTATTATTTGAAGCTGTGTTTAAATTATCCCAATCACTGGAAGTGAACCGCCATATCCGAACTTCACCAGAACTATTTCAAAGAAAAATAAAAAAAAGAAAAAAAAGAACAACCAATTCAACAGATTTTATCTCAATTTAAAAAAATATTCTGTAAAAATATATGTAATTTTAAAAGAAATTAAAGAAAAATACTCACTTGGACGCAGTAAATACACGATTATCGTTCGTCACGATACCGTTTATCGAGGTGTCTGTCTTCATTTCGGCTAAGGAGTCACAAGTCTTGATATTCCATAGCTTAATAATGCCGCCACGACAGCTAGACAAAAGTATATCGCCGTAGATAGCCATTCCGGATACCCATCCCTTATGGGCGTTATTGAGCGATTGTTTAAGTTCTCCGTTCCGCAAGTCCCACCTTTTGATTCCGGAGTCTCTGCTCCCGGAAAATAATTCGGCATCAACGCCGGCCGCATCTTTTGACACTGCCAAAGCTTGAACCCCGTCATAATGAGGTGGTTCCAGATTTAGTAACGGCAGAACCATTCCCCCAACAGCAGGATTTACTTCAAAGACTTTAACGTAATGATCTTTGGAACCAGTAGCTACTAAATCTGTATTATTTGGACCTTCCCAAGCGGTCAAGCACATTACTGCCGCTTGATGACCACCCGATAGCTTTCCAAGACTAGAGAACATTCTTAAATCCCATATTCGAACTTTATCTGAAGCGGCCGTGTACAATTTTCCGGAAGCTCCAAGAGTTAAGGCTGTTATTGAGCTTTCTCCGGGTACAAGATCAGATAAGGACGCACTTCCTGCTAATGTTGTGCCAGAGGAACTAATACAAAATTGTAAATTAATATTACATACTATAAATTCAAAAATAGCTCTTCATGACTTACCATAACGTTTTTATTGCTTTAATATTACTTTCCCTGAGATCCCAGACTTTAATAAACGCTCCAGAAGCAGAGTATAGCATATTAGTTGATTTGTCATGCTCAACAGCGACTACAGGTCCAAGATGACCTGTTAGGCAATGCGGTGTTTGACCACTTCGTAAGTCCCATACTTTTACAGTGCGATCTGGAAAAAATACATTAATAAAATAATTGCATGCATAAGTTTAAAATATTTGCTGTGTATAATAGGTCAAGAATGTTAAGCTGGTAAATTTTTTAACTAGCACAACAGGGGTAAGGAAATAATTTGATAAATTTCAAAACCGCCACAACCGATTAAGAGCCGGTTCTGTTTCGGTTATTGTTGCTATTTTTTTCTATCAATTTTTTAAGTATAGACTATAATTCAAGGATGCCAAGAGCGAGGAAAAATTGCTCAAAATAAGGCAAATGTACCATTTTTGCGAATATCTTGGAAGGAATATAGTACAGTACAAAACAGTTTATGTTGTACCTCATAATGAAATTTTATCAAAAATTAGCGGTTTTTGCTAAATATTTCGTAGGCACGTAAGACTTTATGTAGGAAGCTGAAATTCTTTTTAATTATGAACCCATAAATAACAAATAATTCACAGTTTTGTATATAATATTTTATTTTTAAATTAGCAGTTTTTGCTAAATATGTCTGAGACGGTTTCGTAAAGCAAGCATGAAATAAACATGCAAACAAACTGCTAATTCAACAATCAAACGTCACTTTTGACTACGTTATACGATTTACTAAGAATTGATATACGTACGGGGTCTTAGAACAAAGTAGTGGCGAATTTTTTTTCATTGACATCCACATCTATAGAGTTACTAAGAGAAGCTCAAAAAATTACTTCAAAAATAAGAAATTGCCGTTAAATTACTAACACGTTCTCAAATTTGAAGTTAAATTAATAACACGTTTTCGAATTTGGGTGCTTTTTAAAAACATAACCTGTGACTCTTGAACATAACCTGTACAAAAAAGAGAGAGAGCGATTTTAGTTTTTTATTAAGTCACTCGTGTCGCTTATCGTAGAAATTTTTTCATTTTAGCGGTTCATGCCACACCTCAGTATATCAATTTTTAGTAAATGGTTATAACCTGATATTCGAAAAACTCAAAATTTTATATTTTACGAGAAGGAAGGGCACACCTTAATTTGCTTTTTAATCGAAATTTTGAATTGAAAATGTTCGAATTCAAGATTTTGTCCTTTTGAAAATTTGTAGAGTGAACGAAAGAATAAATAGTAAAAATACCCCTCTGTGTAATTACATATCTTAATTACAACATCTTTACCTGCAGCGGCCGTGAACAGCGTCTGATTCACCACTTTAATTGACAAGACGGAATAATTACTATGACCATCAACCACATGTGTACAAACTAAAGGCGATCCAACTTTAAACTGTAAATTAAAAATTGTTTTAGGAACATTGTAAAGTATTAGGATAGAGAATTAATTACCTTTCCATTCCACTCTTTAATATTTCCTCCTGGTAAAGGATCTTGCGTTCCTGCACCTAGCCTTGAAAAAACGTCTCCAGTGTCCTCTCGTGAAGTTCCTCGGCGAAAAACAGGTGGCGACGTGGGAATTTCGGTATCTTCCCTATATTGTTAATTTAAGCATTGTTTTTGGTTAGTAAAAAATTGTTAGTAGATTAAACCAAAAAAACGTTCAAATGTAGTGCATCTTTTTTATGTGTGTTAAATTTTTGAATTAATTTTCAGCTCATATTTTTTAAACGGGCCACAACAACTTCAAACAATGATTATTTTTGGTGCGATAACAATACAACTTGTTTGCCTTGTTAATTTTGTGTAATTTTTGGGTTATAGCTTATGAATAATGAATGAATATTTTAAAAAATCCATTTAAAGTTTAATAAAAATAAGTATATTTAATTAAAAAAAACACAAAATTAACATTGACAGAATAATAATATTAAAAATAAATTGATGATTAAAGTATTTTTTAACAAAAATTAAAACTTGCGAATACACTTTCTGATTCTGAGAATAAAATGATGGGAAGAGGGATGAAAAATATGGACATTTTTATTCTAAGCTTCGGGTCTAAAATTGGAAAAAGGCACCAGAAGCTGCCTTTTTAGTTTGTTGTTTCCTAAATACCGTCTGAAAAATACACACAACTTTTTTATCTTTCTTTCTAGCTAAAATCTCTTTTTTTGAGTCGTTTATATAGAGTGAAGGAGGTGGTAATTTTGTTTGTTTGGTCTAATCTAAAATGTTTTGTGATGTATGTTGTGATTAAAATAATGTGTTTGGAATAAAGTGAAAAGTAACTTACAGTCCTGGTGATGCTTTACTGGGGAATGCTCTCCTTGATATACGTGGCGATAGAGGTGCTACGGTGGCTTCAAGTGATTTGCGTGTGAGTAATGGTGATGCGGTACTATTTTGACGAGTTATAATTGGCACAGGTAATAGGCCTCTACACATTACGATAAAGGCAAGTGAACAGTTAAATATAATGGTGAAACAGTTATACAATTATGATTATCAATTTTTAATGACAATTACAGATTTGGCATGATGGGAAATTATATTTTAGTTCAAGAAGGTTATGTAAACTTTCAATAGCTTCAAGTCAGTCACCTTTTTAAATTTTTGTGTCTCTGAATTACAGGTATAATAAAATGTTTTCAAGCTTTCAGGTTTCAAGTTCACGATTCTTTAGACTTGTCACCTACGTAAACAAAATTAATTCCTGCATTTTTGGTGCTTCAAGTCCATTATCTCTGGACTAACATAATCCCTAGGCTTATGTAAGATATCAATTAAAAGGTACTGAGGTCAGCTATCATAAGAAAATAAGATTTTGAATTAACTTAGTGTAATTTGCAAGATATGTGCAATTTTGTGCAAAACATTTCAAATGATAATATCTCAGCAACCAAAAGGAATTGGAGAATGGTAGTACGGCAGAACAGTTTGTCTAAAAAGCACACAAGGGGTTTTTGGTTCAGAATCCTTTTCCGGGCCACCCTGTATATGGGATACCGTTTTTTTTCTAAGCTGAATTTCTCAAATTTTTAAATTATGTCCCACCTTAAGCAATACGCGTAATACGTCTTTGATACGCTTAGGTTAATGCGAGAATGATACGAAATTCTAACTTGTTTGCTCTTTCTAGATGATTTTAAATGCAAATTCGATTAAAAATGAAGATGCGGTTCCATTTATCTGAGGAAATCGGATTTTGTCAGCGTGATTTGGCGAAATTGCAATTTTGGTCGACTCCCGATAGGGTAATTCACCCGATTGGCCTCGTTTGGTTTTTGTCAAAAACATTCTATTTTCATTGTACTAGGCGGATCAAGAAGTGTGGAATAATTCTAAGAGATGGCGTTAGTATGCACCAATGTGCAATTTATTTAAAGAAAAATTGAGGGGGCTAGCTGAGACCACAAAGATGTCGTATGGCAGTGTGTTTAATATCATACATGATATTTTGCGTATGAAGAAGCTCTGCGCGCAATGGGTGCCGCGTTTGCTCACAGAGGACCAAAAACGAATTCGTGTTACGACTTCCCAGCACAATTTGGCAATGCTTACGCGAAATTCAAATGAGTTTTTGCGCCGATTCATAACCATGGATGAAACGTGGATCCATTTCTACACTCCGGAGTCCATGCAACAGTCAAAACAATTGGTTTCTCCGGGTGAAAGTGCTCCAAAGTGTCCAAAAAACCAGCAATATGGACCGGCAAGTTTATGGCCTCCGTATTTTGGGATGCGCGTGGAATAATATTTATCAACTATCTTGAAAAAGTTAAAACCATAACTGACGCATATAATTCATCATTATTGGATCGTTTGAAAATTAAATCGCAGAACAACGGCCGCATTTGCAGAAAAAAATCTTTTATCATCATGACAATGCGCCTGCTCATTCATCGTTAGTTGCGCAACCAAAATTGCACAAAACCGGATTTGAACTGGTTCCTCAGCCACCGGATTCACCAGACCTGGCGTTCAGCGACTTTTGACTGTTTCCAAANGCTGAAACTGAGGCCTATTTCGGAGAGCTTTTTTTTATTTTGATTTCATTTTATTTTGCTTTTTGATTGATATAATA
>JXPH01021974.1:2503-14029 GCA_001014845.1 Mochlonyx cinctipes
TGGTCAATATTTTAATTATTAGCATGTATTGTTGCTTTTTCTCAGATAAACATCCATTTATTAAATCATAATTTCCGGCCATTTATTTTAGTAGAAATTCTTGATAAGATTTATGAATCAAAATACCGTACTGGTTCCTTCTTTTGAATGTTCGCGGTTGATCTGAACAAAATTTACCTGAACGAAGTTGATCGTCCATCATTCGATTAATTGAGAAAATCTGTGGTTGGCACATGTCCACGTTTTCCATGAAATCGAAAAAATATAGCCTCTTAGGTTATGGTCCAAATCAAAAAAAAGTTTTGATGGTCTGACACTGTGTCCGATTTGGCCATAAATTAAGGCCTTATCCTAAAAATGGCCATAAATTTTTGTGCTATATTTTCTCGATTTCATTGAAAACGTGGAAATGATCGTAGAGTTTTCAGCACAACCTCCAATCGATCTCAAGGATGGACAATTTTATTTGGCTAAATTTTGTTCAGATCAACCGTGCGTTAATCTTATTTAAGTAAATAACAAACAACTGAAAAAGAATTCAATAAAATTGGAAGGATAAGCTAAAATTATCTATTCAATTTTTTATCATGTTCCAAGTAGGGGCCCTGCACGGTAATGTGTCGTATGTACCCTACTTGTGGAATAAACTTTCAATACCACACTAAATTCAGAATGAATTAACCTTTAACGAACTGAATGTAAGAAACTTACATTTAAGACGGACTGGGGTCTTTCAGTTGTATTTTCTAATAACCTCTCCCAATAATTGGTTTTCAGAGGACAAGTCAAATACCCCACTGTAGTGATCAGGGTTTATTCTTTTCCATTTTATTTTTCATATTATATTTCAAGGCCAATCCTCCAGTTCCAAAGGACCAAAATATAGAATCACAAAAAATATGGCTTCAATGGTAGTAAATAAAAGGAAATGTTGTTGTACACTCATCTATTACCGGACCTGTTAGAACTATGGCATCATTTTCAGAACTCTCCCAACAGTCGGATTCAGCTGAAAATCGGTATATAACTTACAGTGGATACCCTTTAGGGTCGAGCGGATTCGCGAAAATGCGAAATTCACAAACATAACTCCCAAAAAGTTGCTATCTGGTCCAAGGATTATACTTGATTTTATTCTGATTTTTTGAATTGACCGTTATGCATCGCCGGCCATTTTGATTTTGTACTTTTCACCGAAAAAAGGTCTTCTTAAGCTACACTAACTCCTGTTGGTTCGATCATCTTAAAATGTGGTAAGAACTTGTAGACATGACATTTTATTTATAAACATTTTGAGCCCTTGTTGACTCTTATCGAACCACTAGTTCTTGAGATATTTCAAATTGACCGTTAGGCTCTCAGAATATTTTGTATGAAAACTCTGAAAATTGGAAAATCAATTACGAGACCAGAAAAATTGGTATCCAAGGGTTTTTTGGGGAATCTAAATTTGACATCATCGGATAAAAATGACCTGTAAAAAGTGGTCAAAATGACAAAATTTGGTTCATCGGTTCCACTGGGACCAATTTTAGGGGCTTAAGAGTGCTCCATAGACGCAAAATTTGTTTATAGAGTCTTATATCATGTTAAATACATAATAAAAAAAACCCCTGGAATTTTATGTTTTGGAAATAATACTGTGAGTGCTCCAAAAGTCCTTGAGATAAGGAACCTCCCAAATTTTCAGGTTAAGAGTCGGATCAAGTTGATAGTTGGTGCCTATAAGCAGTTCCTAAATTAAATTTGAAATAGAAATAAAGGATAAATTTTCTGCTCGATCCAACTCTTAGAACTCGAAAATTCCAGAAGTTCAAGGAAATATGAAAATTTCCGAGCCGGAGGAATTTTTCCCACTTTTATTTAGGAACTGTAAATAAGTACCCAGAGTGTACCTGTTCAATGCACATAGCAATTTTCAGCTCGATCCGACTCTTATAACATGAGAATTCGGAAGTAACTGAAAATTTAGAAGTTCCTTATCCAGAGGACTTTGACTTAGGAACTGCTACCCATAAAAAAACTAACGGTAATGTTCACATACTACCCGTATACATTTTTATTTGCAGTACGCGCGTAGTAGGGGAACAGTACGGTCTTATTTTATTCTGGGTTCTCAGATCCTTGCCCTACACAATATTTCCTTTCTTTTAACCATGGATGCCATAGTTTTTGTGATTCTATAATTTGGTGCCTCGGAACCGGAGGATTAGCACAGATCTGACGTCAATCATTTCAACAAACTCTACGAATTTGCATTACTTTTGGACACTGAGCCAAAGATGATGAATTATAAAATGAAAAAATAATAGTCGCAACCCCGATACTACCTCGTTGGACTTGTCCTCTGAAAATCAATTATTGAGAGGTAAAGAAGGTGTCCAATCATCCATCAATGGATAGGATTTGCTTTAGGTGGCCTTTAGCTTTTATTCAGATCTCTCTCTTAAAGAATAAAAAGCTCAAATTTAAATTTGCTAGCCAAATATTTTCTACTTAAAATGCCTCTTGAAGCCCTATGGTGTGTATAGGGTGAAATCTCCTTAGCTCCAAAAACCAATTTGGTCCATTAACAAACTTGTCATAACCCTTTCCAAGAAAAAATCTCACAGTGTATCTGTGTATTCTATGATTGAGAAAAAATTAAAAAATCTCCAATTACATATTTTCTTTAGGCTTTTGTAGACGGATTTTTAGAATCACCTGAAACTGACAATGACCAAAACTGATCCTCGCCATCAAATCTAAAGCAAATTTCGGGTAACATTAAAATGTAAGCTAATGTTACAATTTCAACCCACAAGTATTACCCTTTATAAATTTGTAATTTGATTGAAAATTTTTATTCATTTTTACGATTGTACTAATTTTAGATCTCAAAATTTCACATGAGTTGTTTTCCTACTTAAAACCTCCACCAGCATAGAGTATCGCACAAAAATGATTTATAAAAAATGTTGACAAACGACATAATTTCATTTTCAATAAAATAAAAATTTAAATTTCACATTCCAACAATCCAAACTGAAACCGAACAAATTACAATCTTGTAATTCCCAAACACGATCAAATTGCTTCCGGACTTTCGGTAAATTTCATAATTTAAGTATTTAAAAATGATTATTTCAAGCCATGCTTGAATTGAATCAAACGTCACTCATAATGAGAGAAAGTCTACAATTTTATCACCAAGTTAAAAATATGTTGCGGACAAAAGAAATTATTATGTTGCATTACATACATGATCATAATTTCAATTTAAATAATGTACTTATTGATGATGATGAGAGTATCTATCTAAAAAATATTCCAAACTTTGTATATGTTAACCGGGAGTACCGTTTGCCCAAAGCTCGTTTCCCCAAATGGTACATTTCCCCCAAGACCGTATTTTAAGACAATAATAATTTTTCAATCTTTTCTCAAACCATCGGGAAGAATGTAATCGAGCAAACGTACTATTCGGGGAAATGAGCTTCAGGCAATTGTAGTACTCCCATGTTAACCACATTGTTAGTTTATGCTATGCTTTGTTTTCACGTGGAAAACTAAAACATAAACATAAATAATAAGTAAATAATTGATTGCTTTTGTAGAGTGTGTTTGTGCATACTGTTTGCATTCAATTTTATTATTAATTTATTTCATGAAATGCCAAGCAGTTTTAATTATATTATTTTCTAGGTAAAATATTAAATGAGTTTGCTTTTGCACCGCTCGCTGTTGTGGACAACATAATATAGTTTTGAGAATATTTTATACATTAATTATATTAACCTACCTTACCCTACAATATTCATAAATTCATGTTTGAAACTGCAATGCATTGCCTTGAAATAGCATAGCTATTTTGAGTCTAATTGGTGCATCTTGTTTGCCTTTATAGACATAATGCCAGAAACATTCTTGTCTACGTGAAATCGATGTCAGTGAATACCAAATTCTACAAATGATCGATTAGGTTCAGTATGATTGCCCGAATAACATTTGCCTGAATAACATTTGCCCGAATGGTAAGTTTGCCCTGTCAATACGAAGAAGCCTCAAAAAAGGTTTGACAGATTTTCACAGGTTCCATTACGTTTTGCCACTATGATAGTAATTTGTATGGGCGTCCTCCAGACACCGTGGCCTAATTTGGCTCATTAACGAACTCGTCCTTGCTTTTGCTGAGAAAAGTCCGCACACAGAATTACAGCCAAGTCGGTTGATAATTGCACGAGTTATCGAGCAGACAGACACTCACACAGGACTCTAAAATTCGGATGATTTAACTCCAAGAATTTTGCCCGATTTAAAAAAAATCGAGTTGGTTTAAGTGTTTTTATTCAACCAATTACAACTACAACACAACACTTTACAATTACAACACTTGAATTGAGGTAAAATAAATATTGACCTCAAATTATTTTTCGCATTTGAGTTTTTCTTTCTTTCTCTCATCATATCTATAGACAGAAAATAAAAGCTTAAATAATCAGTGAAATTTCCAAATTTTCGGTTCCTCGGGAAAAGTTGCTCCAAATGGTCTAAAACGTAAAAAAAACAAGCAAAATGTTTGTGTCTGTCTGTCTGTGTGTCTTTGTCTTCGATAACTCACATGATTCTGAACCGGTGCTTTTCTCAATAAAAGTAAGGACGAGTTCGTTAATACGTTAAATCTGGCCATGGAGTCTGGGGGCTACCATTCAAACTGCCCAAAATTTTCCAGAAATATTCAGTTCTATTGATCGGAATGAGCTCAAATTTAGAATATAGTCTTGTGCTAAATATCCAAGAACAGTTCCTAAAAAAGTTTGACCCTGAGACATTGTTATCTGAGGGCTTCTGTGTACCAGGAACATCCAAGATTCTTTCATTCTAATGATCAGAATTAGCTTAAATTTGGAATATGGTGCTTCAGAACACCAGACTTTCTTGGATAACTCTGTAAATACTTTTGTAAACCTCTTAAAAATTTGCACATATTGTCTGTGCCCAAGTTTAAATACTATTCCCAATGTCAATGACCGTGGCACCCAAATTTTTCCGCTGGTAACCAAACTCCTCTAGAGTGATGTATACTCAAAATGTACAATGTACTGCTTTGAACAAAAATTTACTTGCCCCTTGAATAGTTACACCAATTGGTGCTAGTGTCATATGCCGCTGGCACCCCAACTCAATATTTTGCAATATTTTATGATGCCAAATGGTGATGAACAAAATGTTTTTTGAATTTACTGTCTTGATAAAAACGTAGAAATGTGGAGACCTTTCCTGGGAAGTGGCTATAAAGTTTAGGTTCTAAACGTTCCATTAGGATTGAGTAACAAAACAATAGAGGCAGCATATTCAAAGTACGTTTTGTTTTGAACCATTTGGGAAAATAATACTTTTGAAAATGTGAAGTCAGCGCCAATTTGTGTACTTCCCCAGAAGGGCAAGTACATTTTTTTCAAGGCAGTGCATTCAAATTGCATTTTGTTTTCTACCATTTGGCACCATAAAATATTGAAAAAAAATTAAGTTGGAGTACCAGTGGCATATGCGCCATCGCCAATTGGTATAACTCTTCCACGGGACAGGTACTTTTTTTTAAAGCACATTTAAAGTACATTTTGAGTATATCACTCTGGAAGAGTTTGGGTAACAGCACCCATAATTAGGGTGCCAGGATCATTGACATCAGTTCCTATCATATAATGTACAATAACTAAAAAATAAAAATAAATTTGTGGCTTCCTACTTTTCTCTTGAGCAATCAAAACTATGTCAGGGGTCCCCGTAAAGCTCCAGCCAAAACTGTGGAACACTATTGGAAGTTACATCACTGACATTTCCCCTAACCAAAAGGTTGAATTTGATCAGTCACTACAATAAGACTACCTATAAAATATATTCAAAAACAAGAAACAGTCGCTGAGTTGTCACTTGTATACAAAACAGCTTTTACAAAAACAAAAATAAATATTTTAATAATAAATATTTGCTCAATTTGGTTATAAATCTAAATGTTTTACAAAAATGTAGTACGAATCGTTCAAGAACTTGTTTTTCTGTTTTGCAAATAAAATATTCAAAATATTTAATAGAAAGTGTTAACAAAAAGAGTCAGTCCGGTACAAAATCCAGACTAAATTTCATTTAGCTTCTATTCGTATGATTAAATTTTAATAAACAAATAAAACTTTGAGCCGATGCTTTATATTTAGCACTTATTTTATTGGAACCATTTTGGGGGTTTTTCACTTTTCAAAAAAATCGCTCTACCCTAATACAAATGTCGTCTAAAATTGCATAATTGTCTCGTAGGGGGGACCGTGCAAATTTGGGAAATTCGATTCAGAACTAAATTTTTTGATGCAGAAAACCAGATCCACAAAACTTCAAGAAAGATGAGAAGCCAGTTGTACTAATATTTCAGGAACGCAGTTCAACAATTTTTTGTCAGTTTGTGATACAACAAAGACCTCTGGTGTTTCGATTGGTTAGAGCGTAACAACCTATCTATCGAAACAGCAAGGTACCTGGGTTCAAATCCCGACAGAGCCATATCAACTTTAATTGTGAAACAGGGTTTTCAATATTGCGTAGACCTATCACGCCAAATAGTAGCCGATACAATAAAAATACACTATATCCGAGATAAAAATAAATAAGCCGTGGTAATATGGATCAAATTTGGTCTGGGCCATAAACAATCATCCCTGAAAAGCAAGAAATCAAGAAATAGAAAAATGATACAACTTTATAGTCCTATTCTGCCTGAATTAAGTTTGTCTCTTTCGTTTTTAACTAATCTGCTGTAGATGGTCTCATCTGCAAATTGACTGGTCAAAATCTATAATTGTTGTTTATGCTAACGAGTTTATAATGTTAGCTGTTGGCAAACACGTTACGTTAGTGTAGTTTTTGATTGAATGTAAATTACCTTGTAGAATGTTGAAGATTCGTGTCAGAATGAGGAATGAGTAAGACCCTTATTTTTATTCCAGCAACTACTGCCAATGGCCAGTGAGGTGAATTATCTGGGAATTATTCAGGATAATAAACTGAACTGGGCTCAGTTATTGGAAAATAGAGTTATGAAGGCTTGTTGGGCAACAGGAGAAACTAGGGCCTTAAACCCAAGTATTTTCGTTGCCGTCATATGATGACATCCTATTGTGAACTATGGTTGTCTTGTATGATGGCAAAATGTGAAGCAGCTTTCTGTAAAGGTTAAACTTAACCATTTACACAGGCTGGCTCTCCCACTGCTGCCTCTGAAAAAATGTTGAGCCTTACACCTTTATACATTCAAATTGAAAAAGAAGCTCAAGCGCCTGCTTGTAAATTCTCCGCATTTAGACTTTGGAAGCCACCGTCTAAAGTTTATGGACATGGTAAGACATGTGCTGGTCTTGTAAAAGAGATGCCCTTTATTCTTGCACCACATTTTTTTCCTAGTTTTCCTACTTTTTCCTACCAAGAAAGTCTAGGTATCTGACACAGTTACCAATACTATAGATAGTCATCTGATATTTCTCACTGAAGTATTCTGCTCCAAAACCCATCGTGAGATTTCAAACCCCTTGAATCAATGGGTTCTTAGGATCTGATTTTTAGGCAGGAGTTTTATTTGGGCTTGAGCAGATCATTGAATTGAGCTAGCCTGAAACAACAAATGCATGCCATTTATTCAGTTGGCTTCAAAAGCGTTGCATTCATTTACAGTGCCATCACCCTCGATTAAGGGGTGTTCCAAGTCCTTGATCGAGCCAAATTAGTCCCTGACCACTCAAACCTCGAAATTAATTAAAACGTGGATACTCGATACCAGCTCGTGCTGGGGCAGAAGCTTATCCATGTTTGTTTGAAATAAAGGAGTGGTCTACTAAGAAGCAACTACTCCTTACTTACAATCACTGGATACTTGCATGGATGCTAAAAGGTTTATCCCACACCATTTGTTGCAAAATATGTAATCGGGCTAAACAGGAATAAATTACGCAAGATTATTTCAGGACAGCGCATAAACTAGACTAGAGTTCACCAAGAATGTGTCGGTTTTGTACCAGGGAAGCCGAGTCCGCTTTTCATGTCGTTTGTTATTGTCCGGCTTTTGCAAATCGTGGAAAAGAGATTCTGCGATTTTACACTTAAAGCTAGTCAATATGCGTGTATTGCTGTAGAATATTTAAGCAAATTTATTGTTGCTTATAACTGGCATATTTATAAGGTTGCCCAATAATTGTATGTATAGTGTCCCTACCATACCCTAAGGCAAAAGAGATCTACTTTTAGCATATTAATCGCATACTCTCATATTTTACACGCAGTATGTGGGTAGTATGTTGACAGGACGATTTGTTTGCCTCTGAAGGCACCTTGCTCGATATCCTTTGTATTTTGCAATTTTATTGATTCTACTGTTACCAACTGGATTTCTTCTGCGTCCAATATCCCTTTTAATGCAGGAGAGGAGTTGGTTTTGGGGTTTCAGTGGTAACCAACTTTTGAAAGTCAGAAATAGAAATGCGCGTCTACCAATCTGAATCAATTTCGTTCTTGAGGTACATGATGATGAAAATTGAGGTTTTTGTGCATGGTCCAAAATAATTTTTGAAAACGGGACATCATTAAGACTTCTTTCAATAGTCGACAGACAATGAATTCCATTCCGAAGTAGTCAGCAGATGTCATCAAAGAGGTGCTAAAATGAGACCTTTGACCGTTCGAGGCAACCACATTCTGAAAACGGGGCACCATTTAGACCCCTTCCAAGAGTCGAGTGCTTTCATGGCAGACTTTGAATTCCATTCCAAAATGGTCAGCAGACGCCATTAGAAAGGTGAAAAAATTGGGTATTGGACCATTCGAGGTAACAAAGTTCTGAAAACGGGGCATTATTCAGAACTTGTTATTTATTATTCAGACTTGTACATTTTTTCGAAAAATTAGATAAATGAGTAAATTCTATAGATTTAGGTTGTGTTGAATCGCATAGCGGCACAATTTCCACCAATGAAGCCCCTGATTAATTTGCCACTATAGGTCCTGTATATGCTCCTATAGGGGAATTAGGCTTTTCAAAGTTTAGTGTGTGTGTGCATATTATTTGATATTGAAAACCATTTCTGATATGTTGAGACCTACTTCACAGGCATTTTAGAAATCATAGAGTCCAAGGTTTACCAACTTTACCAGTTCCGGTCAACCGTAAATGTCCAAACACTCTGTATCCCACTATCCGGGATAGATGAACATATGGTGTGAATTGATATACCAAATCCTCAAGCTTGAGTTCATGTAGAAAAGTAACATATCATACCACTAGAGAGATAAGAAGCAGTTTAACTTTTCAAAGAAGCATACTATACTAACTCTAGGACATAATGTTGTGTTATGGTAACATGTTGTTTTTTTGACGACCGGGTGGTTGAGTGGTTAGCACGCTAGCCTTCTGGGTTCGATTCCCTGTAGAAACTGCTGTGTTCTATTAAATTAGATTGTTTGTTTTTAGTTTGTGATAAATCTGAATTGTCGATATTTCTATAAATAGAACACAGTACAGTCAGTCTGTGAAATATGCATACACCAGCTACCATCTACAGGAATATAACCTATGGATTGTGATGGTATATGGGTTTATGTCAGGTTAGTCAGGTTCCTTGCAATAAAAAATGAACATGACTTGATGCGCTCAATGAGCTGGTAACACATTAGCATAACCATTAAAGTTGTGGTGGTTCGGAATCCACTACAATCTGTAGGTCCACTAATACCTAGAAAGTTCTCTGAAATATGAGGACTCGCCTAGTCCCAATAGGGTAATATAGGCCTTATTATTATATTATTATCATATTATGGTAACATAAAATTAAGGATTGCCTGGCTACACCCAGATTTCAATTCAAACTTACGTCGTAGCAACGTAACATTATGTCGTAGAAAAGTAATTTTATTATGTTGTCACAGCATAATATTCTGCTGTCACGAAAATTTACTTTCATTTTTCTGTGTTGAACTATTCCGTTCACTATTTGCCAAAATCACTGTTCAATTTTGTAAAATCTGCCGCCCATTTACTTCCTGCAGCAAACTGACCAGATCGAAAAAATATTGTAAATGCACAGACGCGCGCCTGGTACTTTGTTGTGTTTTAAAAGTTTAAAATGAAATATTATAAAAAATAGAGAGAGAAAATTATGCAAAGTAACACTTTCCATAGTTCAATGAAATTTCCGTCTCAGTGTATAACTTTGTTAAATTCAATTCAATTGATGCTAATCATCGACAAAAGATTAACATTCAACATGATACTCTCGATTTGAGTTTTGAGTTTCGAGTTTTGCTGCGTTGAAGCAAAGTAAAAATTATTGTTTTCCAAACGCAGACACAGAGGAATGTATTTTTATTATATATACATACATTTAAATAATATATAGTTGCGGTGAAGAGAAAGCAAAAAAACTGCATAGTTGAGCTACAAATTGCTCTTTTATTAATTAAATTCCAATCTTACGATTCTTCACATACCAAGCTTTCAGCATCTCCGCTCATTATATCCGAAACATTCTGCTGTCCATTTGTTGATGATAATCCAATGGGCTAATTTCTTTTCTGTACACCAAACACCATCGAGCATAATATTTTATTATTATGTAAACATAAATAGCACTTAAAATATTTTTATTTATTTTTATTTTCTTCACCAATTAAAGAAATAATTGAGTAAAAAGTTTTTCACTTTATCTATCTATTTTCTAAATACTTATAAACTCATAGGAATCACTCGTAAACAATTTAACACATCAACTTTTTTTTAAGATGAGTGTAGGAACAAAACAGCACTAATTTTATTTTTAATATTTTAACAACACTGCTTTCACTGCTAAACAAATTATAGTGTTATATTAACAAACGAGAAGGCTGGTGAGTGAACTTTTCGTTGGATTTTAATTTTAATTTATTTTTTATTTGCTTTTCTGGTTTCGGTTTTTAGGTGAATGTGCGGTTTTAGAGTATTTACTTTTATGTGAAATAATTTTTTATCTAGACTATACTATACTATAATACAAGCAATGTGAAATATAGAGAAATTTGTGTTAAACTACTTAATTTTGTGTGTAACAAAAAAATTGGCAAAAACTGGATTTATAAAAGTTTTAATGTTAAATACCTCAATTTTTTGCCAACAAATCTCACTACTTAATACCAAATTTAAACTAACGTAATTTTGCATTCTTCGATCATATTTCTATGTTCTATGTCTATTTCTTACTTTTTTTTTCTTTTAAAAAAGTTAATTGTTCCGAGGTTCTGAAATAAAATTTTGTTACGAACTGTTCTTGGGCTCTTAATATAATAATAATAATAATAATAATAAGGCCTATAGGTACCCTATTGGGACCAAGCGAGTCCTCATATTTCAGAGAACTTTCTAAGTATTAGTGGACCTACAGCTTATAGTGGATTCCGAACCACCACAACTTTATTGGTTATGCTAATGAGTTACCAGCTCATTGAGCCCATCAAGTCATGTTCAGTTTGTATTGCAAG
>JXPH01021980.1:0-11349 GCA_001014845.1 Mochlonyx cinctipes
TTCCGATTACTAGAACTCAAGAATTGTGGAAATTCCTGTTACTAAGGAGCCCCCAGATTCCAATCTTCCTAGTTTTAGGAACTGTTCTTATAATATTCTAAATTTGAGCTCATTCCGATCATTAGAACTCAAGATTTCTGGAAAATTCTGATAAGTANATGTATGGAGGCCCCAGACAACGTGGTCCGATTTGGCCTATTGACGAGCCCGTCCTTACATTTGTTGAGAAAAGCCCATTCAAAATTTCAGCCAAATTGGTTGAGAATTACATGAGTTACCGAGGACACAGACATACAGGCAGACGACGACAGACATTTATTTTTTATCTATAGATATGATGAAAGAAAAGCTTAAACCAAAAAAAAAACTTGGAACCCATGAAAAGTTGTAAAATCTGTTTTTAGGACCTGTAATAAACTCGTGAATGTTGAATATTATCTAAACCTCCTGAGGTCATTGAAAAATACGTGTATTATCATAAGTGATCATCATGTTTGGCATCAGACATTTTACTTTATTGTCCCCATTTAGAACTCGAATAATCAGCATTTAAAATATTAGGGCTTTTATCCCGATATTCGAAACATTTTTTAAGCGTGTACAAAGATACATCTTAATTACCTTTTGGCTCCTAAACCATATTTTATTTTATAACATGTATCAAAACAAATCTGAAGCATATCGACATAAAAGTTAGTCAATTGAATTAAAAACTAATAAAAACGACCCACGATTTTCCATAAGCGTGGAGAAAAAATTTAAATAAAAACTTCCTCAGTTTATGATTTCATTATAAATGTACTCTTTATTTGCATAATACAATGAATCAAAAAAGCAAAGCATTAAATTAAATTAAATTAAATTCCTCCTTGGATCTACATCTGCACACCACACATTGACTGCAAGCGCAATTTGCTTTATTATTATTGCATATTTCAGCAATTCATTCAAAAATGCACAAGAAACAAATTCGTTACAATCTAATTGTAATGTACAATATTTTTATTATTTTTTCAAATTGAAATTTATCTCCGAGAGAGGTACATGAGAAAAATCGTGCCAAATCACTAAAGATCGTATCGATGCCAATTTTGATTATGTTTTCAATTTCATTTTGCTGTTTTTGACGTTATGAGAAACGTTTTTAAGGGCGTCCATTTATGGAGATGGTTCTTTTTTTCCAAAACCAAATATAATTGGTAATTTAGGCAGTTGTTAATTATAAAAATAAATGAAAAGATTCCATAAAACACTTTCTTCAATATCAGTGGAAGAATTTCATGATAATTTCTTTATTTTTTTCTCCATGCATTACAGTTCAGTGTTGATGCATTAAAACAAATCATATAAATTTGAAATGCTGATAACATTGTTGAAAATTTAGGTTAAAACAATACAACACACACTCCCATCACCACACATTTTCATTTTACTTTTCATCACGCGGTTATCGTGCTTCAAAACGGCTGGAAACCAAATCAAAAACGATTTTTGAAAGCTTTTCACTTAAGATGCAATTAAAATTTAATGGAAAGATAGATTGCTTATAAAACAATAAAATAGTAAACGGTATGTGATAGAATAAAACTCATTCTTTTGGAAAAATAAAACAAAGTGCATCTTGTATGCAACTGAAATACCGCTTGCATCATATTGCATTCTGCATTTTTAATTTTTTCCTATTATTTCGACTCTCTTCAAATGATAAATTGAGGAGAAAGAGAAAAAATTCTGTAAGAATTTTTCGTTATGGGCAACGAAATATACTCTATCGATTCAGATGCAATTGAAACATTGTGCTGCAGATGTAATGGCAGCGCGATATTGCTATAAACTTTTGAAGTTGTAAAATATTGAAAGAAAAACATTTTTAAAAATTGACAAGTTGCAGGATCTCCCGTATCATAAGGTTGATGAAATAAAATACTTTAAATTGGGTCACACAACAGAATTGCTCCGTTTACCCGTTTCTTTTGCCGGCTTACACTGGAATGCAGAAACTTGGGAGGATCACGTCAAATCTATATGTAGAGAAAAGTATAAAATAAAAAAACTCCAGAGGACACAGAAGATAACAACAGACATCTAGCCTGCGAAAATTACCTGGGGTGGGAATCAACGTGACTTCTATAAAATAACGCATTTTATAGTGCTTGGCCGCCTCTTTGCCGTTTGCTATTTAACAACTTGATCGAACAGATTGGTTGTCACTGATAGAAAATAAAACTTCATGTCATCCAAATATTTTGCTTCGTTTATTTCAAACGTCACTCGCAAACGATCCTTTTTGTAGGAACTCCACCATCTTTTAGAGTTTTCACAATTAATAAAACACTCTGTTATCAAAGTCTTCTGCAACAGTTTGCGAGGAAACTTCACGGAACAAAATAACAACATGTCGGCCATCCAGCAAGAGTGGGATAGTTTCAAGAAGGTGGTTTTAGAAAGCTGCGAGGAAAAGCTTGGGACAATGAGATACCAAAATCATGATTTTATATCTAATTTTACGTGATCGCTTATCGATCGGCGGAAGATTGTTAAAAACGAGGTAAATTCAGCTAAAAGTAACGACAAACGTAAAGAGGTAAAGAAACGATATAATGTAATAGAGAGATGTGATAGAGAGCGAAACGGGAAATTAGAAATGACAGGAGGGAACAGATGGTGCATTGGCACAGCAAGCAGAATCCACTGCGGCAGTATATGATATTGCAAGAATAAGAATGGGGTGCTGTTGACCAATGCTGAAGATCAGTGGCTTGAGCACTTTTCAGAAGTGCTGAACCTGCAAAGAGATGGAGTTGAAATACCGGAAGTGAGGATAGAATCCGATTAAAATAGGTCCACGTACATTAACCGAGATCATTGCCCCTATTCGATCTTTAAAGAATGGCAAAGCAGCTGAAGTAGATAATTTCAATGCTGAGGTCCTGGAAGCGGATATTACCCTAGTTGCGGTGACAATCCATCTACTGTTTCAGAAAATTTGGGAGCAAGAGTCATTTCCCCAGGACTGGCAAGAGGGTATTGTTGTGAAAATGCCAAATAAAGGAGATGTGACTGATTGTAATATCCTTTGTGTCGTAATGAAAGTGTTTTCTAGGATCATAGTAGAGATAATAGACAAATTCCTTCGTCCTGAACAGACTGGTTTCAGAGCCCAGAAGTCCTGTATCGAGCAAATCACCATGTTACGAATTATCATAGAGCAACCAGTCAAGATGCGCTCCCCATTGTATCTCCTGTTCATCTATTCCTTAGAGATAGAGAATATATATGGGCTCAATTGAAAAACTTGGGTGTACCCAATAAAACCATATCCCTGATACGCAAGAGTTAAGAAGTTTTCACGACGTCAACTTGTCTGAACCCTTTGANCCTTAGAGATAGAGAATATATATGGGCTCAATTGAAAAACTTGGGTGTACCCAATAAAACCATATCCCTGATACGCAAGAGTTAAGAAGTTTTCACGACGTCAACTTGTCTGAACCCTTTGAGACACTTTTGGGTGTCAGATAAGGATGTTTGTTGAGGCTGCTGCTGTTTCTTGTCGTTCTACATGGAGTGACGATACAAGCAACAAAAAACAAGCCACAAGGGATCATTTGGAAGCCCCGTATACTGTGAAAGAGATTGGAGTCACTAGATTTTGCTGACGATAAATGTGAGCTAGCACATAAGCAAGTGGACAAGCAACATAAAGTGAACAACCTAGAACGAAAGTCTGCTAAAGCTGCGCTGAAAATCAACGTTAGCAAGACAAAAGAAATGCACATAAATGCAGACTCCAATCATTCTCTAATGCTCGCCAACAACCCCATAGAGCGAGTAACGCAATTCCAGTATCTGGGGGAGTATTGTTAGCGAAGACGAAGGTGCAGTTAAAGATGTTGAAACTAAGATTCGTTTAACAATATATGGAACTTGAAGCGACTTTTTATTGATGGCCTATGCTCTTAGAGTTAGTTCAGCATCACCGTTGGATAAGGAAAAAAGTAAAGTAAGTATTATATTATTATTATTAATGGGCCAAATTGGTCCACGGAGTCTGGCGGCGCCATACAAACTAACCAGAATTTTCCAGAAATCTTGAGTTCTAATGATCAGAATGAGCTTAAATTATGGAAAGTATCCAAGAACAGTTCCTGCGGACATCGGGATCTAAGAGCTCTTGTGTACAGTCAAGGACAGTTCATAAAAAAGTTTGACACTGGGTCATTGGGCATCTATTAGAAACTTCCAGAATTCTTGAGTTTTAATTATCTGAATGAACTGAAATTTGGAATATAAACTATCGATAAGTATCCAAAAACTGTTTGGCACTAGGTCATCAGGATCTGAGGGCTACCCTGCACCAGGAACTTCCAGGATTCTCGGGTTTTAGTGATCTGAATGAGCTCAAATTTGAAATATAAGTTTTAGAAAGTGCCTAAGAACAGTTTCTATGCTGAATTTAGAATAGTGTCATCCGTTCCAAGTGCTTCTAATTACCAACCCTGTAAATACTTTTGAGATCCTATCATAAAACAAACAATGAATACAAACGAAAAGCACTTTATGGTTTCCTACGTTTTAAGTTTATAAATATTGGTTTGATGTACTACTATTGGACAATCAAAATACTCCTTCTTTGAACAATTCAAATCTAAAACCGTTATAAAAATCAAAAATTAGGATACATAGCAGCCAGTCAAATAACCGGTAGTAGCATAAATGACAGTTGTTAGAACTTTCTATATAATTGATAATAAAGTAAAAGAAAACGCACAATTTTCTGCAGATTCGCAAACATTTTCCTCCACTTCACTTTACCAGAATTAAAATTCTATGGTTTTGTTTGATTTTGAAAGCAGTTAGTGCATAAAGAATCAGCGAAGCGTTGAGCTTCAAAGATTTAACTGTTATGAAATATTTGAGAGACGAACAAAAAAGTTCATATGTTTGCTTGCAATGTTTGAGGTTTTCTACCTATATATATTTTTCTAGATTTCTTATCTGCAGCAAAGCAGCAAAAACTGTCTGCGTAAAACCAAACTTCTTATTTTTTTAATTCAACAATAAGAATATATATATACTTCCTCATAAATAATCAAGTGAAAAACTCTTGACAAATAGTGTTGACGGGTTGGCATTTCATTCAACTTCTCTTCTGCATCATGATATGCGACGATGGAATAATTGTAATTTATTCAATGCACTTGTTGCGCAACAAACTGTCTTCATTGTTAGATAATCTCCTTTAGAAATTTAATTTTCTTTTCTCTCCTCTTTTAAACCTGATGGATAATATCAGAAGCTAAAAAATTACAAATTTATCATTTATCTCCTCAAAATAATGAATTATAATAAAAATAAAAATCCACGCCCTTCGTAATAATAACGCAGGCACAGATTAATTTATTTATTGGTGATGAAAGAGAGAAACCCATCATCAATATTTATAAATTGTCGTTTTTTCTTCATTTCATTTCATCTTCAGATAGAAATTAATGTGGAAATTAAACATCAATAATCATAAAAATTTAAATGCATTTTTGTAAAGATGACACACTTCCGCATCATTCGTTCTAGATTACATTTAAAAAAGATACTCTGAAGATGAATAAAAACGGTGAGGAAAAAAGAAACAAAAATACATTAAAAAAAATCATAAAAAGTGTCAATGGTAATGTCTTCATTCTCATCTTCAACATCGTTTATTTGTTTAAGAGATTATTGATGTTATCATGAATCTATTATTTGGTGTTAGTTTTTCTTTCTTTTTTTTCAATAACAATTCTCATGGATGAGATATTGTTATTAATGATTTGTTAGTTTCGGACTGAAGAACTAAGAAAAGAAGACCTGGAGAGTTTAAAAACTGAAGAAATTGATGGGCTAATCATATGGAAAATATATATGGATTTGTTTTGTTATTATTTAGAATTCCGGAGTTTTAAGTCCTGAAAAACTGGCCGGGAATGAAGTTTTCAGTTGAATTAACATTTCCAGCATAATTTTGTGCATAAAAATCTTGAAAAAGGAGTTCCCTCTAAGTAATATCAAAACATCTATCATTTTGACTGCCCATGTGGCTTAATCGGCAGAGGTTCTGCCTATCAACCATTGGATATGGGTTCAAATTCACTCCGTGACTAATATCAACATGACAACTCTATATATTAAGCTCTGTCCGATTGGACTCAAATTCGATAGGTTGAATCAACATTTGGCTTTGGCATTACCTAAATTCGTTATAGATATAGAAATTCCTGAAGCAAATTATAAAATATTGTAGATTCAGAAATTTTGATCTTAGTTTACTTTACTTTTCTCCGTATCCTATGGTGATGCTGAACTGCCTCTAAGCATAGGTCATCAATAGAAAGTTGAAATCTCGTATGCTCGTTCTAAGTCGTTCCTTTTATATTGTATGTCCACTAGCTTATGTGCTAAGTAGCTCACATTTATCGTCAGCAAAATCTAGTGACGGTATAAAGGGCTTCCAAATGATTCCTCGTGGTTTGTTTTTGTTGCTCGTATCGCCACTCCGTCTAGAACTACAAGAAACAGCAGCGGTGGCAACAAACAGCCTTGTGTGACACCCAAAAGTGTCTGAAAGGGTTTAGACAAGTTGGCGTCGTGGAATACTCTACATTTGAAACCCTCATAACTCTTGCTTATCAGGCATATGATTTTATTGGATACACCCAAGTTTTTCAATTCAGCCCATATGCATTCTCTATCTAACGAATCAAATGCTTTTTCTTAATCGATGAACAGGAGATACAATGGGGAGCGCATCTCAACTGATTGCTGTATGATAATTCGTAAGGTATTGATTTGATCGATGCAGGACTTCTGGGCTCTGAAACCTGCCTGTTCAGGACGAAGCAATTTGTGAATCATCTCTACTATACAATCCAAAATTATCCTAGAAAGCACTTACATAACGACACAAAGAATATTAATGTCGCGCCAATTGTTACAATTAATCAAATCTCCTCCTGGGGAAATGACTCTTGCTCCCAAATTTTCTGAAACAGTGGTAACACTTCCACAACGAGGTTAATATCCGCTTTCAGGACCTCACCAGTGATATTATCTACTCCACCTGCTTTTCCATTCTTCAAAGATCAAATGGAGGCAATGATATCGGTTAATGTACGTGGACCTATTCTAATTGGAAGCTGTCTCGTTGCCCTCACTTCCGGCATTTTAACTCCATCTTTTTGCAGTTTCAGCACTTCTGAAAAACGCTCATGCCACCTACGCAACTGCTCTTCAACATTGGTTATCAGCATCCCATTCTTATCTTTTACTGGAACGTTCCTGCTAAGGTTAGTATCTGCAATATTCTTTGTGATGTTGTATAGGCCTCCATTTTATAGACTGCCGCAGAGGATTCTACTTGCTGTGCCAATGCATCCATCTNACGCTCATGCCACCTACGCAACTGCTCTTCAACATTGGTTATCAGCATCCCATTCTTATCTTTTACTGGAACGTTCCTGCTAAGGTTAGTATCTGCAATATTCTTTGTGATGTTGTATAGGCCTCCATTTTATAGACTGCCGCAGAGGATTCTACTTGCTGTGCCAATGCATCCATCTGTTCTCTCCTGTCATTTCTAAATTCCCGTTTCACTCTCTTGTCTATAACATTATATCGCTTCTTCCCCTCTTTGCGTTCATCGTTACTTTGAGCTGAATTTACTTCGTTTTTAACACTTTCCCGCTGATCGATAAGCGACCACGTTAAAGAAGATATAAATTTTGATTTCGATATTTCACTATGCCAAGCTCTTCCTCGTAGCTTTCTAAAACCACCGAAAATTTGTATCTAACTCTGAGAATGTTTACCCAAAATATAAGAATGTGTTGTAAGAAAATTCAATTTGATGGAAAATATGGAAATGTGTTCTATAAATATGCATTAAATTATAACAATATATGTATACCAAAAACTTCAGCAATGACCCACATGGTATACTTTAACCCTTCAACCCCCACGACGGTCACACGACTACCATACAAAGGCCGTACGACCAACGATGGGGTCACCCGATTTGATGAACCCCCATAGCCCAGAATCATAGCTCCAAGCGACTGGAGTTTACCTTTTCTCTCTCTATCAATACAATTAACGCGTTCAGACAGAGAGAAGAGGTATTTTTCAGTCTCTGGTAGCTCCAATAGCTGTAACCAATTGAAGTTGTGATCTCTATGGCCAGCATGAGGCCATACACAAGAAATTTGCAACACAAAAAAATTTGCAACCCAGAAAAAGTTTATTAAGTTTCATCTACAGTAATTAATCAGCGCCAAAACTCTGATTTATTGCGCCTGAACTTGACAACAGAGCGTTGGAAATGATCATTCGAACACATTTTTGTAACGTGAGCACAAGCAATATGTGACAAAGACGTTCTTTGGACATATTCATAGTCTCTGCTATCTCTTTCACTTTAGCGATGTTATTGTCAGTTGTTGCAATTTTTGAACGTCCCGAACGTTCATCGTCTCCCAAGTTGCTTCAAACACCTTTAAATTCAGCTGCCCAAAATTTCACGGTGATAAATGATGGTGCAAAGCTTGCAAATTACAACAATGATTTTTTTCTCTTTTTTCCCACCCAAACCCTTAAAAAAATATGTTTTTTGCAATGTCATCGATCTTTAAAATGCGAAAAATTTCACTTTATCACGTACCGCCAATGGGCGTGTTTTATTGTCCCCGAAATAAATGTGGCCCCAACCTATATCCATAGAGATGTAAAAGTAAGAACTCAATTTTTTTGATGTAGCATGAAAATATTTTAACACTTTTTTAATTGAATCATTCATGATCGTTTCGTTTTTTATAAATTTGATGTTAGTATATAACCCAAGTAAAATCAATTAAATAATTAATCCACTAACACAGAAATTATTCTTTGGATCAGAAATTCATGAGATTTTTTTTCCCATTTGATATGCGTGTTTTTTTTTGTTATACCTCTAAAACTTTGTTGCATTTCATATATGTATAAAATAATTCATTTATGAAAAAGCTGTGAAAATAGTTGTCATGGAAAATGCATCATAAGAAACATCGTTTTATTTTGTTCTGCTTTTTTTACACCCATCCACTTTCACTGCCGGAGGACCTGGTTTTTTGAAGTCTTTTTGAAGCATCTTCTTATATTTTCTGACATGATTCGTGCTTTGATATCAAAGAGATTCATCTTGTAGATTAACATTAATAATTTAATATTAAATTGACCTTTAATTCAAAATAAATATGGGTAAAAATGTCACACGGAATTAATTCTATTATGTAATCAAGCTCTAAAAAGTAAGTAAACAGAATGCTTAAAGTAAATATTTAAATGTCCGACATTTAACACCGCCTGCAGACATTAAACAACGCATTGTTTTTATTATTTCCCTAACCTATTTACTTAATATCTCTGGTAGGTTTTCTTCAATTATATTTTTCGTCTCTCGTGCAGCTTCAACACATTATATTTAATTTACAAAAAGATTATGTTAAATTTGCATTTTTAACACTTTGACTTACAATCGGCTTCCATATTTATATGTCTCTAATAGTAAATGACACGATTGAACCGCTTCTGAAGCTGCAACATAGTAAATAACGTCGAGGAACAATGCACATTATTATCTCATGAAAAAGAAAATAATCCACATGATAATTGGAAACATAAATCACAAAATTATAATAAACTCATCAGATACGATCACGATCATCAATAGATATTACTCTTACGTTAAAAAAACTTATGTTCTGCAAAATTTGGGTCAAATTCGGTTCAAAACCAAAATTATTTAGAGCATAATTTCTTTTGTGGTGTTTTTAACGCATCTCTCATAATAAAATGATCAAATAAAAGATCAGTAAAGAACGTCGTAAATGCATTCGATATACAATAGAGTTTCAGAGCAATAAAAATGAAATCTTTTCACTTTTCTTTTATAAAATTGATCGTAAAATTTCCACAAAACTGTTTTGTGGAAAAGAAAGATTAGAAATTGTTTTATTCATTTAATTTGAAATTATTTTCTAAATAGGTTAGGTACTAAAATCAGGATCGAGACCTGTAAGAAATAACTAAAATTATCTGTGGATTAAATAGGAAGAGTTCAGTGTTAATATCCCAGATGTTAGGTTTCTAATCTAGTATTTTGGAGGTTCAAGAGTAGATTGTACACACTGTGTACTACACAGGCCGATTTTTAGATTAATTGATTAAATTTTGAGGTCCCAAAGATATAGTGAGTAGGTTTCCTGCGTTCTTAAAGAGTATAAAGCACGCAGAAAAAATCACGCAGGTTTCTTGTAAATATTTTTTAGTCAATTCTATCCAGTTTTTTGAAAAACTTGCATTACCCTTATTATGCTTAACCACTAGCTTAATCATTTATCTGAAACTTTGCCGAAGACACTGATTACCTATCTTGCAATTTTCTGTCACTTTTTTGCATTTTACTGAAGCACCTCATTTTCAATGGCAAATTACACAATAGAGCGAGTAACGCAATTCCAGTATCTGGGGAGTATTGTTAGTGAAGACGGTGGTGCAGCTAAAGATATTGAAACCAGGATTAAAAAAGAGTGTTTTTGCATTCATCGTCCTTAATCGTACATGGTGCTCTTCGATCTATAGCACCAGAACTAAAATCAACATATTTAGATCATTCGTACTGTTTGAACTGTTATATGGTCTCAAGTCTTCGTCAAACGTTGTCTTCGCAAAATCTAACGTATCTTTTGGCCATGCCGCATTACCAATGAAAAATTGTGGCAAAAAACTGAACAGAAGGATATCAATCTTAAGATACGTAGGAGAAAATTTTATTGGATTGGCTACAATCTCAGGAAAAGTCCCGAAGAAGTTTGTCACCAAGCGCTTGTGTACAACCCACAGAAAGACCAAAAAACACTTGGCGTCGCTCAACGCTGGTGGAAGCTAATGCCTAGGCAGTTCAAAGAGGCAGCTCTTCATTTAACAATATATGGGACTTGAAGCAAATGGCACTCCGAGATGGAGACTTTTTATTGATGGCTTATGCTATTAGAGGTAGTTTAGCATCACCGTTGTATAAGGAGAAAAGTAAGTAGTATTGTTTTTTCTCGAATTTGCATTACTTTTGTAAAGGTTTGCTTTTAGTTTGCATAAATTCTCATTTTTTGTAGATGGACACCAAGATCTTTCTGATCATTTGAAATATTTTTGTAGAAGTTATACATTATTTTTATAACTTACTTACTTACCTGCTTAAGGCCTATGCTGCCTTGTGAGCACAGCCAGTCAATAATTTTTTCCATCGCGTTTGATTCCTAGTGGTTGCTATCCCCATGCATC
>JXPH01021991.1:296-14982 GCA_001014845.1 Mochlonyx cinctipes
ATTAAGGGACCAAAATACAACAACGAACCGATAGTACAAGGTTCCAACGTAATTTTAAAAATTCTAAAAAATCAGGGTAGCTAAGTATGGGGCCAAAATACAATTTTGAACCGGTGGCGCAGGGCACAAACGTCATTTTAAACATCAGAAAAAATCAGAGGTACTATTGGAACCAGAATACAAGTTTCCACGGGGGTTTTTCTTTCCCAATCAGCGAAATTCTGACTTGCAAAATCAATCCACCCTAATGAACTGAACATTGAACATGAATGATGCAGGAGCATGAATAATGCAATTCGTTTCACGAAATAATACAGTTTGGTAATGGGTTACCATTTGCATCGTTACAAAACTGCATTATTTTGCAACCATATGTATTATTTCTGTGATCATCGCAATATTTATTCTCCTCCGTCATGCATTTTTTCTGTTGCCATTAGTATTTTTTCTGCGACCATTTGCATAATTTCTGTGGCAAAAACTAATATCCTTTTTTCGAAAGGATTTTTTTATGCAGTGGGGGAGACAAAACGTATAACCGAGTTGGTGACTGGTGAGACTTTGAATGCAATTTGATATTGAAACACGATTATCCAACAATTTTTTTATTAACCTCCTGATAACAAAGATCAATCTAATCTGAATTATTTTTATTGTTACAAGAGATTATATATCAACAAATAATATCACTCAGGTCTACTGCTTTGTGGTCAGTAACACCCATAATTGTTAAAATTATCGCAAAAATGATATGATATAATTAAGCTATATGGACTTTAAATATACCATGGCCGTAGAAAGATAACAGACTATATTTAGTATTTACTGCAAAATAATTTATAATCAATTTTTAAAAACAGGTCACTGATCCCAACCCTGATCCCGAATGCACTTTGCTAGTGTATCTGAGAGAAAAGTTGCGATTATGTGGAACAAAATTGGGGTGCGCCGAGGGAGGATGTGGCGCGTGCACTGTAATGGTATCAAAAATAAATAGGAAAACAAACAAAATTCAACACATCGCCGTAAATGCGTGTTTGACGCCTGTATGCGCAGTTCATGGAATGGCTGTAACAACTGTTGAAGGTATCGGAAGCACCAAAACGAAACTTCATCCGGTTCAGGAAAGAATTGCAAAAGCTCATGGTTCCCAATGTGGATTTTGTACTCCTGGAATTGTGATGTCCATGTATGCTTTATTGAGAAGTTCTCCAGTTCCTTCGATGAAAGATTTGGAGATTGCTTTTCAAGGAAATTTGTGCAGATGCACAGGATACAGGCCTATCATTGAAGGATACCGTACTTTTACTCAAGAATACACTCAAAAAGATAATGGATGTCCAATGGGAGAGAAATGCTGCAAAAACAATGCGAATGGAGGAGGTTGTGGAGTTGAAGTTGAAGAAAAACTTTTTGAACCATCTGAATTTACGCCTTTTGAACCTTCTCAGGAGCCGATTTTTCCACCTGAACTCAAACTTTCTGATGCGTTAGACAAAAATCCTTTTGTCTTCTCTTCAAAACGAGTCTGCTGGTACAGACCAACAAGTTTAAAAGAGTTGTTGTTGTTAAAAAAAGTCCACCCCGAGACCAAGATCATTAATGGAAATACTGAAGTTGGGGTTGAAGTGAAATTCAAGAATTGTGAATATCCTGTTTTAGCAATTCCAACCTCAATTGTAGAGCTGAATAAAATAGAAGTGCTTCCAAATGGACTGAAAATAGGATCGGCAGTCACTTTGGCTGAAATGGAAACTGGGCTGAGAAATGAAATTGAAAAATGTCCCGAATCGGAGACTAGATTGTACAAAGCGATTGTGGACATGCTGCATTATTTTGCGGGAAAACAAATCCGAAACGTGGCTTCTGTTGGTGGAAACATCATGACTGGGAGCCCAATTTCGGATTTGACTCCGATTTTTACGGCCGCTGCTATTCAGTAAGTATTTTTTGATTATATCAGCATTTAGTTAGCACAATTGGGAGATCGAAAAACCTTGAGCTCCGCACTTTATTCACATTTTTCATGACCCCCAGGATTAAAACTTCTAACCTCTTTTCGATCTACAAATCATGTTGCATTAGCTTGATTAAACTGCAAGAACCACAATGGTGATTGTTTTAGCGTTGACCATCAGTTATTTTTGATTACTCACAATGTTTTTACTAAATATGAGTCAATGCTAAAATGATCAGCATTGGGGCCCTTGAATACGTATTCCACCTATGCATTATGCAACACGATTTGTAGGTAGGACAAAAAGGATTTAGATTGTTTTTGATCAGTGTATCATCTGGTATAGGTATATCTCGGCTGCTTAAGAAATTATTAAGTTTTAGTCACTAGGTCTAATAGTTCTCCAGATATTGCAGGGATGGAAAAAAGTAACGGCGAGTTTTTATTTTCAAATAGGATTTCTCTGCCATTCTAACAGCTAATTCCTTCAAAAATTATTTTGGAGCTTCTTATCAGTAATAGGAAGCCCCAAAATCAATTTGAAGGAATTAGCTCTTAGAATAACTGGGAAATCCTATTTGCATTGTTACTTTTATCCATAAGTGATATTGGTAATTAGGTTATTTCTGACATTAATACTCGATTTCATAACTCGAGAACCCGATGGCTGAATTTCTTGGTATGGATTTCGTTGAAAAGGTAAATTCTCGGGTAAATTTGTCCTTTTCTGACAGTTTTACTGCAGAATGTATGGTACTCGAGAAAAATGACAATATGTTAAAATCAAGCCATTTTTATTAACATTTATCCTTTGTTCTTGAGCAAAGTAGGCTACGCAAATACACCACCACAAGCTCTCCAAACTCTGTTTTTACAGTGTTATTATAAAATGTATGGTACGCAAGATTATTGACAACCAACTTAAAAATTGCTGATTCAATTCCAAAATTACCAGGTTTTGCTATAATTTTGAACAAAGTAGACCACTTAGATTCATGATATATCTATAACTAGAACGGTAAATTTACCCTCTATAAGACTATTTTTACAATCTTACTATAAAATGTTTGGTACTTGAGATTATTGATGATGAGTTAAAATAAGCCAATTGTATAAACTTTCTTCTAGGTTTTCACATTTTTCGAGCAAAGTAGCCACGCAGATGTGCCATCACTAGAACAGTAAAATAAAAATTGTGTTCTTGAAGCTACGATTTTACAGTTTTACCATAGAATGTATGGTACTGAATTAATATGACAATATCTTAAAAACAAGCCATTTGTATTGATATTTATCTTTTTGGTTCTTGATATTCTTGAGCAAAGTAGTCATGGTATTGTCACCCACATAAAAGACAAATTTATGCTCTCTAAACACTGCTTTTACAGTTTTATTATAAAATGTATGGTACTCAAGATAATTGATAACCAACTTACAAATTGCTGATTTAATTTCAAAAATACCAGGTTTTGCTATATTTTTGAACAAAGTAGACTACTTAGATTTATGATATTACGTTAAATTTACCCTCTTTCAGACATATTTTTCCAATCTTACTGTAAAATGTACGGTACCTGAGATAATTAAAGAAGAGTTAGAGTTAGCCGATTGTACGAGCATTTTTCTAGGGTTTTATATTTCTCGAGCATAGCAGGCCACTCAGATGTATCATAAGAATAGTGAAATTATGATCTTGATTTTACTATTCGACTATAGAATGTATGGTATTCTAGAAACTCGAGATAGTTGAGTATCATCGGAATTTTATGTCAACATTTTTATAGGTTTTTTGAAGCTTGGGCAAAGTAGGTCCGTAGACCTGTGCTTTTACAACTTTACTATACATTGAATGGTACTCGAGATAATTGACGAGTTTCCAAACTATAAAATCATTCGACATAGGTTTTAGGGCTGAAAAGTATAACTTCTAACAAGTTCAAGTATAGGAATAGGTAGAAAAATCGAAATCATTCAAATCAAGTTCAAAACAAGTTTTGGACTTCCAGGAGTCATTTGCAATCAAAATTGGGAGGATGTGTGTATGTCGGTCCGGTGATTGTTAGTATGTTGTAAATTTTTTTTGACACGCTAAAACGCACTCAAAAACGCGAAATCCGATTGGGCTAAAAATTTGGCAGAAGGAGTTTTTTAATAGTGTAACGAGGCCTATCAATTAACTCTGATTTGGCTAAAAATTTGGCAGAAATAGTCTTTTAATAGTGCTACGAGATCTATTGATTGAGCCCAATGGGACAAATAAGGCTTCTGTGGGCTTCCATACAAATTTTCGTATTTATAAAAACGCTCTAAATCCTACATTTATGAATAAAATCTTTTGAAATTTTGGTCATGAACATCAATTAATACCAAATTTCTTTGCCCAATCGGACAAAGGCTTTTGTGGGCTCCCATACAAATTTCCATCATTTTATCGATAAAAATGATATAAATCACACATACATTGGTACATTGGTACCCATTTTATGCCTACCAAGTTTTAGCCCAATCGGAGAAAGGCTCCCATACAAAGTTCACATTTTTAGACCAAAAATGATGAATTTTTATAATAAAACGAAGTGACTTCATCAATAATCAGTACGTCCCCCTAATGGCACCCCTAATTAGCTGAAGTGACGTTAGGAGCGGAGGCATAGAAAAAAACTATAGAAGTTAAGGTCGTGGTGCCAGATTGGCCAGGTTCTTTAATAAAGGTTTATAAACAAATTTTACAACAATTTCAGACTAGAAGTCGCAAGCTTAGAAGGCGGAAGCAGGAAAGTCAATATGGGAGAAGGATTTTTCACCGGATACAGAAAAAATATAATAAAGCCTGATGAAATTTTGGTCTCGATTTTCATCCCAAAAACTAATAAAGATCATTATTTTATGGCCTACAAGCAGGCAAAACGTCGTGATGACGATATTGCGATTGTGAACGGAGCTTTTAACGTCCACTTTAAACCTGAAACAGATTTTATTGAGAGCATCAGTTTAGCTTTTGGAGGTATGGCTCCAACAATAGTTTTAGCCCCTAAAACAGCTGCTGCTTTAAAAGGGAAAAAGTGGCGTGGAGATATGGTTGAAATAGCTAACGATATGTTAGTTCACGAGCTTCCACTATCCCCTGGAGCACCGGGAGGGATGATTTTGTACAGAAGATCTTTAACGCTAAGTCTCTTCTTTAAAGCTTATTTAGCAATCAGTCAAGATCTAGAAAAAAGAATTGAGGGTAGAAGTCCTTTAGATGAAAGGGAAAAAAGTGGTTCTGCAGTTTTCCACACTTTGACCCCCAAAAGTGCTCAGCTATTTGAAAAGGTTTCAGGTGATCAGCCTCCAACAGATCCAATTCGAAGACCTAAAGTACATGCTGCTGCATTCAAACAAGTAACAGGAGAAGCAGTTTACTGCGATGACATTCCAAAATATGAGAACGAACTTTATCTGGCCCTAGTTTTGAGCACAAAAGCGCATGCAAAAATAATCTCACTAGACGCTTCGGAAGCTCTAAAAATGGAGGGAGTTCATAGATTTTTTTCCGCAAAAGATTTGGATCAAGAGCGCAACCAAATAGGAGCTGTTAGTCGGGACGAATACATTTTTGTTCCGGAGACAGTTTTGAGTCAAGGACAAGTTTTGGGCGCAATTGTTGCAGATACCCAAAATATCGCGCAAAGAGCTGCGAGATTGGTTAAAGTGAATTATGAAGAATTGTCGCCAATCATTGTTACTATTGAGGATGCTATTGCGAAAAATAATTTCTATCCAGGATACCCAAAAGCAATTGTTCAAGGGGATATTGACAAGGCAATGCAAGAAGCTGATCATGTAGTTGAGGGAGATGTTCGCGTAGGGGGACAAGAGCATTTCTATTTGGAAACTAACTGCACAATTGCAGTTCCAAAGGATACGGATGAAATGGAAATATTTTGCTCAACTCAACATCCAACCGAACTACAACACATGGCGTCCCACATGCTCGGAATTCCCTGCAATAAAATTGTTGGACGTGTGAAAAGATTGGGAGGTGGGTTTGGAGGAAAAGAATCGAGAACAGCGCTTCTTGCAATGCCAGTCACTTTGGCTGCTTACACACTAGGACGTCCTGTCCGATGCATGCTGGATAGAGATGAGGATATGGCCATTACTGGAACAAGACATCCTTTCTATTTTAAATATAAAGTGGCGTTTACAAAAGATGGCGTGATTACCGGGGCTGACATTGAAATTTACAGTAATGCTGGATATTCAATTGATTTATCGGCTGCGGTTAGTAAATTTTTAATTATTTTAAGGATTCGTAATAATTTTATTCGTTTCTTAGGTACTCGAAAGAGCAATGTTCCACTTCCAGAATGCTTACTATATTCCAAACGTCCGTGTTCAAGGTTGGGTTTGCCGTACAAACCTCCCATCCAACACCGCTTTCCGTGGATTTGGAGGACCACAAGGGATGATGGCGGCTGAACATATGATCCGAGATATTTCAAGGACTATCGGAAAGGATTTGGTTGAAGTGATTCGTATGAATTTGCACAGGGAAGGTGTTAAGACGCATTTCAATCAAACCATTGACAACTGTAATGTTATCAAGTAATTATTATGTTTTTGTTTAAAAGGCTTTCCTTAAATCCACATTTTTCAGATGCTTCGAGCAATGTTTGGAAGGCTCAAATTATTTGGAAAGAAGAAAAGAAGTTGAAGAATTCAACAAGTTGAATCGTTGGAGAAAACGAGGAATTGACGTTGTTCCCACAATGTTTGGAATTGCGTTCACAGCCCCGTTCTTAAATCAATCTGGTGCTCTTATTCACGTCTATTCAGATGGTTCCGTACTTTTGTCACACGGAGGAACCGAAATGGGACAGGGTCTACATACAAAAATGATTCAAGTTGCAGCAACAGCTTTGAAAATTCCTTTTGAGAAAATCCACATCATGGAAACGTCCACGGATAAAGTTCCAAACACGCCACCAACAGCAGCAAGTGCTGGATCAGATTTAAATGGAACTGCTGTTCTGAATGCTTGTAACGTAATCTACGAACGTCTTGCTCCGTACAGGAAACAGTACCCAGACAAAGATTGGGACTTTTGGGCAAATAAGGCGTTCTTTGATCGCGTCTCACTATCGGCAACAGGTTTTTTTGCCACTTCCGGAATAGGGTATGACTGGGCTACAAATTCGGGACACCCCTTCAACTACTACACGTTTGGCGCAGCTTGTTCTGAAGTTGAAATTGATTGTTTGACGGGAGATCATCAAGTTATTAGGACAGATATTGTCATGGATCTCGGTTCAAGCATAAATCCAGCTATTGATATTGGACAAATTGAAGGAGGATTCATGCAAGGCTATGGTCTTTTCACTCTTGAAGAAATGATTTACTCCCCGAAAGGCCAAGTCTTTTCAAGAGGACCAGGAATGTATAAACTTCCTGGTTTTGCAGACATACCCGGAGAATTTAACGTGTCCTTACTAACTGGTGCTCCTAATCCAAGAGCTGTTTATTCTTCAAAGGCTGTTGGAGAGCCTCCACTCTTCTTAGCTTCCTCCATTTTCTTCGCAATTAAAGAAGCGATTTCTGCAGCTAGAAAAGATGAAAATCTGGGTGCAAATTTCAAACTAATTTCCCCAGCAACGTCATCCAGAATAAGAATGGCGTGTCAGGATAAATTTAGCAGTAGGGTAAGTGTTTCGAAAAATATAATTTATTGAAATGAAAATATTAAATAATTTATTTTGCAGTTCGAAGAAGCTCCTGCTGACAGCTTCACTCCTTGGAATGTTATGCCATGAATAAGTAAAATATTGTTGATAGTTGTAGGTAAAATAAAATTTGTATAAAAATAAATTTAATTATTTCTTTTGCGCACAGCACATTAGCCTGTAGAAACGTGACCGTTTCTTTACCTTTTCTGCGCCAAAGTTTTTCTGCTTTTCGGTTACAGAAGGACTGTTTTTATTCTCCAACTTAATTTTGCTACAGCTTCGGCTGCTAAAATGATTTGACGTCATTTCCAAATCGCTCAACATGTCCGAGCAGGAGGGGGCAGAAGATGTTGATGAGAGCGTTGAAGAGTAATTACTCTTGCTCCGGTTCGACTTTTTCCTTCGTACGACATCCTGTTTTGAAGGTATTGAAGCTGAAACCATGCTAATGCCAGATCTTCGTCGAACAGATTCAGAAGATTTTTTCATTTTGTCACCGCTAATATTATAATTTTTGGACTTCAACTTTCTAGCTAAAACATCAAGTTCATTATCCTTTTCAATGTTCTTCAACATCAAATTACAAACGGATCTAAAAATCGAGACATTAAATGCAAATAATCGAAATAATTCCAAAAATTACTTTAACTCTTCTAGTTCATTCGAAATTGTTAAAATTTTCTCCTTGCTGATTTTGTCCTTTTCCAAAGTTTCGAGGCGAAGTTTAAGATTTTGAGATCTAAAAATTATTGAATTTTTAAAAATAAAAGTGTCAGCTGGGAAAAAAAGCAAAAGTGGCTTTGATTATAATAATAATTTAAAAACAACAATCCTTTCTTGTCAAAAGCCGCAACTAGGATACGAAGCTAAGCTACTACGGGCATAACGTAGGTGGAAAGGTGGAACGGCACCGGCGCACATTGGGACCATAGCCAAAATTCCAGAGCACTGTTAGTCATATAAAAATCATTTTGCTGCTTGTTTTGGGGTTAAATAAAGTTAAAATTTAGAGATGCCAGTTTTCTTAATCATTCTACAAAAGAAGAAAAGGTTATCTAATCCTTAGAAACAAAAATCCCCTATTTTGCAAGGATCCACTATACACTTGGTGGAAAACTTGTAACCCAAAAATATATTCTGTTCGTGTGTGGTATATAAGCCTTTTTGGAAAGTTGGACACCCCCAAAATTTTTCTTTTGGGTCTAAAAAATTTGTCAAAACTTTAGACCAATTGGTGAAGGTTTAAGAGATGCTCCCACGGCCACAAGATGTTTTTGTGGGCTCTTCAAAAAAATTCTTAAAAATAATAATGTTTTATTAAACAATAAGTTAGCCCCCAGTTTGTTTGGAGTGAGGGTTCAACTAATAATTGTATAGTGTATATGACCCACAAAATGACCCTATAATAAACCGTTCGTTACTAGCACTATATAAACTGTCTTAAACACAATTTAAAAACGCAGGAAACCACAAAGTGGATTATGTAGCTTTTCATCATATTTATTCTATACCTTGTGATAGAAACTAGATTTAGACTTCAACAAAGATGATATGTGCAAATTTTGAAGAGGATCGCAAAAGTATTTACAGATTTATTCAAGAAAGTATTGTAATAGAAAGCACCAGGAATGGATGATATTATCCCAAATTTAGCATAGAAACTGTTCTTGGATACTTACCAAAAGCTTATATTCCCGATTTGAGCTAATTTCGATCAATAGAATTCAAGAATTCTGGAAGTGGACAGTATCTAGAAGCCTTCAAAGACGGATGTACCAGGATGAAACTTTTTTATGACTTGTTCTTGGATACTTACCAAAAGTTTATATTCCAAATTTGAGCTCATTTCGATCACGGGAACCCAAGAATGCCTGAAATTCTTGATACTTAGGAGTCCCCAGATCCCGATGCCTCGGGCCAAACATTTTTAGGAACTGTTCTTAGATACTTACCAAAATCTTATAATTTCTATCACTAGAACTCGAGAATTCTGGAAGTTCCTGGTACACAGGAGCCCCCAGATCCCGATGTCCCGGGGTTAAACTTTTATAGCAACTGTACTTGGGCACTTACCACAAGATTATGTTCCAAATTGAACTCATTTAGATCATTAGAACTCAAGATTTCTGGAAAATTCTGGTGAGTTCGTATGGGGGTCCCTGACCCCGTGGCCTGATTTTCCCATTAACGAACTCGACCTTACTGTTGAGAAAAGCCTCCACACAAAGTTTCAGCCAAATCTGTTGAGAACTATGGGAGTTATCGCGGACACAGACACAGACTTTTTTTTCAAATCATGTTTTTATTATTTTTTTACACGTTTCAGACCATTTGTAACAATTTTTTTTACTGAATACATAACCCTTCATCTATTGAGTGATACTAATGAAAAGCTAAAAGTGAGTCCATTGGATGGGTCATTAAGCCAACGTACATTAGACTAAAATGTACATTAAGGCAACAGTACACTAGGTCAAACGTATATAAGACCAACAGTACATTAGGTCAAACGTACATTAGACCAACAGCGCTGTAGTGCTGCCAACAGTACATTAGGCCAACATTACATTTGGCCAACGCACATACATTAGGCCAAACGTACATTAGGCTAACCGTACATTAGGCAAGACGTACATTAGGCCAAACTTACATTTAGCCAACAGTATATTAGGCCCGAATTAGGCTAATAACGCATATTAGGCCAACAATTTCAGATGCATCGAAGTTAATCTTTTTTCTTCACTGTTATGTGGACATTGCTTCGCTTAGAAATGGACCCATTTTCTTCCCAGGGCCCACCTGAAAGTATTGAGGACCCTGAAGATCTGTAAAACCGGGTTTCACAGGTTCCGAATATTATTTTTGTACCTAATTTTTACTTCTAAAAAGTTCAACTATAGGGATGGGTACAAAAATCGACATCGCCCAAACCAAAAACACGAACTCCGATTTGGCTAAAAGTTTGGCAGAAGGAGTTTCTAAAAGGGAGAACGAGATCTATTGATTTTCAGCCCAATCGGACAAAGGCTTCTGTGGGCCCCCATACAAAATCTCGTCATTTTATACTCCTAATTAGCCGCACTGATAGAGGTGCCCGTGACTTGGAAAGTGCCTGAATCAGTCACAAACAAAATTCAGATGTTTGACAATTGATTCGTCGGTGTCAAATCCTTCGGATGATGAGATATGAGAAGGCCTCGAACGATTATTAGCATCGAATTATGGCAGCAATGTTGTATATGACTAGTATGGAGATAGAAATCAGGCAACGCAAATTTGGGGGTCCAATGGAATCAGTAGCAAATGAAATTTTGCCGTACTACCCTGAGGAAGGAACTAAATCCAGAGGCAGACCTCTCCTTCCTCCACCCAAACTTTGTGCTGCTCCGCCAAGTGAGTTGGGTTTATGCAGCGATGAATGGAGTAACGTAATTGAAACCACAACGGACCGTATCAGATAAAAGAATTCAAATGATCGGCTGTATCCTGTCAGGGCACCATAAACAAGTATAAAAGTGTGGTAAAATAAAAACATCAAAGTTTAATTTGAGATTTATAAGAAAATCAAATAAGAAACATCATCAGAGATGTTAGCTTCTTCTAACAACTCAGGAACCCGAACCCCATTCTTCTAGGTAAAGGTTAAGCACAATGGCAATGGCAGTGTCCAGAAATATGAAGGAGTGGTGGTTGGTCAGCAGACGATCTAATGCACATCTGCCCGAATTTTATTTATTGATTAATGCAAACCACCATCGGGCTAGTCTTGTGCAGATGGGTGCAAATGCGGCCTTGTATTTCTAAAATTTTAGACACAGACTACCTACCAAAAACACCCAGTCTGCATACATGGAGGTCGTAATCAGCCACCATTTCATACCAATTTACCATGTTGAGAATTTTCATTATACCTCAGATCCTGCATGATTTTCTCCACTTCAGCATCACGAGTCATCAACGCAACGATTGACTGTGAGTGAAGATTTGTTTCCTCTTGCAACTTTCGGTCCTGCTCCTTAATTTTTTCAATTTCCGATTTCAAGTTTTCGTAATACGTTTTAGCAGTCATTTTGATAAGCATTTTTATACTTTTCGAGTTTTCCTTTAGAAATGATTCGCTGAAAAGGAAATTAGATTAAGAGCCGGAGCATAATACTATTTAAATTTAATCCAAAAAATTAAATTTACTTCGATCTTTCTTGCTGCAAATTCCTCATAATGCGATAACTTTTCTTCTTTGACAAAATGTTTGTCTTTGAAACGAACTTTGGAAGGGCAGATGATTTGATTTTTGGAGGTTCGGGAGTAAATTCTTTCTCCACTTCTTCCTCAAAAAACTCATGATCTTTAGATTCATTTGGTTCTGTAAGAGAAAATAATGTTATCATAAATTAAGCACTCGTGGCTATTTATAATTACCAGAGTAAGTGATAGATGTTGTTCTAAAAATATCCACAATATTTTCGTCATCCTTATTTTGGTTGGACATTGGAATCGTTCCTAAACTGCAACTCTTAGTCTTATCCAAAATTTCACCATCAGTCATTTCAAATTCTCTGGATTTTTGGCGTGTAGTAGTGAAAGTGTTGTTACGAGTCACTTTTTCTTTCGGAGTTTTCGCGACCCGGTTCTTTGATGGGCGAACATTCGTATATGGGGAGGATATTTTTCTCACGTTTCTATTCAAGTTGGAATCAATTAAAGTTGGTTCCATTTTTAATCTTTCAATTTTTATTTATTCAAAATTGAAGCAAAAATAAAACTGATAAAAGAAGAAAAGAAAGCCTACTTTTTTATGATTTAGAAAAATAGTTTATGAAGCTTTTTGATTTGGTCCTGAGAATATGCTACACCCTGTTGAAGTTTGCGTCTGCCTGGCCCAAATAAAGCTTCGGAAAATATGGAGTGTGTTTAGAGCCAGACGTTTTCAGAAAAAAATTATCAAATTACGCATATTTCAAGTGTTGTCATTTTCAAAAGTCAAATCACTATCAAGGCCCAAAACCACCCCTTGTCTACTTCGAGGGCCTGAAGTAAAAATCGGAGGAAAGTGGATTAAATAGCTTCTTTTTTGTTTATTGTATATTTTATGATAAGAACTGGATTTAAACTTAGACAAGATCATACGTGCAAATTTTGAAGAGGATCGTAAAGTAAAGTAAATTATTTACAGGAAGTCTGGTAATTGGAAGCTTTAAAAACGGATGATATTTTCCTAAATTTATCATAGGAACTGTTTATTGGGCAGTTACCAAAAGCTTATATTTCAAATTTGGACTCTTTCCGGTCACCATATCTCAAGAATTCCGGAAATTCCTTGTACCTAGCCGACTTCAGATCCCGATGTCCTAGGGATCAAACTTTTTTAAGATCTGTATTTGGATACTTTTCATAAGATAATGTTCTCATTCCGAACATTAGAACTCAAGATTTCTGGAAAATTCTGGTGAATTTGTATGGGGCCTCCAGACCTCGTTGCACGATTTTGCCCATTAACGAACTCGTCCTTACTTTGTTAGGAAAAGCTTCCACACAAAATTTCAGCCAGATTCTCAACCGTTTTGGCTGAAATATTGTGNGACCTCGTTGCACGATTTTGCCCATTAACGAACTCGTCCTTACTTTGTTAGGAAAAGCTTCCACACAAAATTTCAGCCAGATTCTCAACCGTTTTGGCTGAAATATTGTGTGGAGGCTTTTCTCAACAAAAGTAAGAGCGAGTTCGTTAATGGGCCAAATTGGGCCACAGGTTCTAGAGGCTCCCATACAAACTCATCAGAATTGAACAGTACCTATGCTAAATTTAGGATAATATCATCTGTTCCTGGTGCTTCCACTTACCGAAACTTTTCAGATCCTATCGTCAAAAATTTGCACTTAAAATCTTTGCCTAAGTCGAAATTCAGCTCCTATTATAAAATATAAAATGAATAACGTTTGTTCATTCAGGTTCTTCAACTTGGAGGAGTTTTTAAAAACATGAGAACGATAGAAGTAGAATTTATTTACGTAAAACTTAAAAAAATCGACTGCAATAAAACAATAAGTTTTATGCGTAGCACTAGGGTCTGGCCGAAAAGCTTTTTTTTCAGACTCCAATAGGGCCCTTTTATCGATCTCCATACTCCCATTGCAAGAAATCCCTAAACATGCGATGTACTGTCGTCTGGCGGGAAACTAATTTTTGCAGATCTTACTATTGACCCCGTCTATTAGCCCCACTCCCTCTCCAGCTCTAATACTCTCTAATGATGATAATAATCATAAGGCCTAGTTAGGTGAGTCACATATTTCAGAGAACTTTTTAGGTATTATTAGTGGACCAGGACCTAACACCTTATAGCGGATTCCGAACCCCCACAACTTTAATGGTAATGCTAATGAGTTACCAGTTCATTGAACCCTTTCAAGTCATGAGCCCATCTCAACATGAACGCCATTCAAACGCCTTCTATCCCATACTTAAGTTTTTGCAGCATGTAAGTGAAATCACCTTGTTTACCCTATTATGCATTAACGCACACAAAATAATTTACCTTCTCGACAACGATGACAAAACGGAAGTTAATTCAATCAGTACGAGTCGGATTTGAATCCGCACCCTTGTGGTTTATAGGCAGACGCTCTACCTATTAAGTCACCAGGGCAGTCAAAATGTTTCTTCTATCCACTTTAAACGATTGATACAATTGATTCTGATTTTTAAGCACCAAACAAGTGCGTGAAACCTATGAAATCTGTTTTTGGGGACCTGTAAACTTCAAAACTGTAAACATACCACAAAAATCGCATAAATAAGATTTTTAGTACCTACCTATTTGTTCGACTTTTTTCATTGAAAAATAGAAGGACTTTTAGAAGAAAGTGCGCTTATTGTTTATTAGGGTGGTTCGATTTTGAAATTTTGCGATTCGCAGAAAAATACCCCCGTGAAAACTTGTATTCTGGTTCGAATAGTACCCCTAATTTTTTTCAGATTTTTAAAATGACGTTTGCGTCCCGCGCCACCGGTTCAAAGTTG